>CM061750.1:293443282-293445782 GCA_030979885.1 Lolium multiflorum
TAGTTACATATATATGGTTTAGGGTTAATGCATGGCGCATTTAATTAATTTAATTAGAGGACCGCGAGGCACCCCTGGCTGCTCGATGCACAATTAAGTGTCGTTGGCCTATACATAGGGTTTAATTAGGGTTTAGGGTTAGCTAGGGCAGAGGGTTAGGGTTAGGGTTAGGGTTTAGGGTCTAGGGTTTAGGGTTTAGTGTTTAGGGTGTTTAGGGTTTAGGGTTTAGGGATTAGGGATTTAGGGTTTTAGGGTTGTTTAAGGTTTAGGGATCATCGATCGAGTGCGCACACACATTATTAGATCGAGGCACCCGCGCCTTTACGCATAAAGTGCATGCGTATATATGTGTGTTTTTTGGGCCACCAACGATATATAGATGATCGAGAGAGAGATTGAAATCCCCAAGAATATGTTCAAATATACATTAAAATATATGCACGAATGCATTGTAGGCCATGCATGCACACTAATTATATATATATTATGAGGCAACTTAATCAAATGTGTTTTCATTCGAGAGAACTTGTCAAAATTCAAGTTAATTAATTTATCACGATAATTATATAATTAATTAATGAATCTCAGGGATATGTTATACAACATGATCGATATAGGCCATGTATATTTTAATTGGTGTTAATCTACGGTTTGCTAGCTAGCTGCTATATATAGAGCATGTTTTTATTAGATCGGGTTATAGCTAGCTAGTATAGTTTAGGGTTATGTGTTTTAATTAAGTAGGGTTGATTAGCTAGGGTTAGTTACATATATATGGTTTAGGGTTAATGCATGGCACATTTAATTTAATTAGAGGACCGCGAGGCACCCCTGGCCTGCTCGATGCACAATTAAGTGTCGTTGGCCTATACATAGGGTTTAATTAGGGTTTAGGGTTAGCTAGGGTTTAGGGTTAGGGTTAGGGTTTAGGGTCTAGGGTTTAGGGTTTAGTGTTTAGGGTGTTTAGGTTTAGGGATTAGGGATTAGGGATTTAAGGTTTTAGGGTTGTTTAAGGTTTAGGGATCATCGATCGAGTGCGCACACACATTATTAGAGGCACCCGCGCGCGCCTTTACGCATAAAGTGCATGCGTATATATGTGTGTTTTTTGGGCCACCAACGATATATATAGATGATCGAGAGAGAGAGATCGAGATTGAAATCCCCAAGAATATATATGTTCAAATATACATTAAAATATATGCACGAATGCATTGTAGGCCATGCATGCACACTAATTATATATATATTATGAGGCAACTTAATCAAATGTGTTTTCATTCGAGAGAACTTGTCAAAATTCAAGTTAATTAATTTATCACGATAATTATATAATTAATTAATGAATCTCAGGGATATGTTATACAACATGATCGATATAGGCCATGTATATTTTAATTGGTGTTAATCTACGGTTTGCTAGCTAGCTGCTACATATAGAGCATGTTTTTATTAGATCGGGTTATAGCTAGCTAGTATAGTTTAGGGTTATGTGTTTTAATTAAGTAGGGTTGATTAGCTAGCTAGGGTTAGTTACATATATATGGTTTAGGGTTAATGCATGGCACATTTAATTTAATTAGAGGACCGCGAGGCACCCCTGGCCTGCTCGATGCACAATTAAGTGTCGTTGGCCTATACATAGGGTTTAATTAGGGTTTTAGGGTTAGCTAGGGTTTAGGGTTAGGGTTAGGGTTAGGGTTAGGGTTAGGGTTTAGGGTCTAGGGTTTAGGGTCTAGGGTTTAGGGTTTAGGGTTAGCTAGGGTTTAGGGTTAGGGTTAGGGTTAGGGTTAGGGTTAGGGTTTAGGGTTTAGGGTTTAGGGTGTTTAGGTTTAGGGATTAGGGATTAGGGATTAGGGATTAGGGATTAGGGATTTAAGGTTTTAGGGGTTGTTTAAGGTTTAGGGATCATCGATCGAGTGCGCACACACATTATTAGAGGCACCCGCGCGCGCCTTTACGCATAAAGTGCATGCGTATATATGTGTGTTTTTTGGGCCACCAACGATATATAGATGATCGAGAGAGAGAGATCGAGATTGAAATCCCCAAGAATATATATGTTCAAATATACATTAAAATATATGCACGAATGCATTGTAGGCCATGCATGCACACTAATTATATATATATATTATGAGGCAACTTAATCAAATGTGTTTTCATTCGAGAGAACTTGTCAAAATTCAAGTTAATTAATTTATCACGATAATTATATAATTAATTAATGAATCTCAGGGATATGTTATACAACATGATCGATATAGGCCATGTATATTTTAATTGGTGTTAATCTACGGTTTGCTAGCTAGCTGCTATATATAGAGCATGTTTTTATTAGATCGGGTTATAGCTAGCTAGTATAGTTTAGGGTTATGTGTTTTAATTAAGTAGGGTTGATTAGCTAGCGTTAGTTACATATATATGGTTTAGGGTTAATGCATGGCACATTTAATTTAATTAGAGGACCGCGAGGCACCCCTGGCCTGCTCGATGCACA
>CM061750.1:293450782-293600666 GCA_030979885.1 Lolium multiflorum
TTGTTTTAATTAAGTAGGGTTTGATCAGCTAGGGTTAGTTACATATATATGGTTTAGGGTTAATGCATGGCACATTACATATAGTTTAAATCTCAAGAATGTTTATACATGATAGGCCATATGTGCAAAGGAATTTTTTCCCCGTGAACTTGTCAAAATTCAAGTTTATCAGTGCCAATGGAAACTAGTCCAAAAAATTACATAGAGGACCAAAAGTACTAGACAATAACTAATAGAACCTGCAACTTTACAAAAAGGACCCCAAAACATATAGAAGAAAATCAATCGAGTCCTTCTCGACCGCACATCAGATCTCTGCTCCGCATCCTTTCCAGCAACTCCGTCGCCGGGGACGCACCACTTGGGACGGTGTCGCCGGTAGTCGCCAGGACGAAGGAGAAGAAGGGCCTCAGCAACGGCATATTGGCTCTGAGAAGGGCCGCTGAAAGGCCAAGATGTGCACGGGCAAGACGGATGACGCCGTCGTATGCCCCGAGCTTGTGAACTTTAGCAGCTTGACTTCCCCATTGGCCAGATCTGAAGCACTGACCAAAGCAAGCCTCACCGTTAGCGCCATCACATTGATGGCACCAGATCGGGGTTTGGCCGGCAAGATCCGCCAGATTCACCATAGGCCAGATCTGAAGCCGATGACGAGATCCCCGACTCCATTGCGCCATTCTGCTCATGGGAAACACTGGATCTAAGCTTACAACAACACTAACTCCCTCGGATCCAAATTAGCTGACTCAACTTTGCTTATCTAAATATGGATGTATCCACACATGTTTTTACTCTAGATACATACACGTCTAAGGAAAGTTGAATCAATTAATTTAGTTCGGAGGGTGTACAATATACAGAGAGAAGTCGGCCTCGTCTCCGGCCGGCGAGGCCGCCGGAGAGAAGGGGGAGAGGAGCCGGGGGAGTGGGAGAGACTCGAGAGAGAAAGAGAAGAGGAAGAAATGAGAGCTCCCTGGGGAAGAACATTATTTTTGTCGTTCTGCTCGTAGCTTGAAACTGAAAATTTCGGCCGCGCGCCAAATCATCCCGCCGCATCCATTCGAAAATCCCGTGACCAGTTTTACCCTTTTAACCCTGGTCCGGAAGCTACAACCCACCGACCATGGAGGGCTCATTCGGTAACAATGAAATATCTTGCCTAGATCCCGAACCCTCCCCACAGGCCCACACCCACCCACCAACCATTCGCCCCATTAGCTCAAAAATACTCTCACACGCCAAAGCTCTGACTCTCTACAGTACTAGATCTGCTTCGCCGCCGGCATACTCCTCCACAGCGTAGCCTTGATCGTGTTGGCTGTCCACCCACCTGATCCGCTCCCCCGCCGCCCTCGTCACCGACGGATCTGCTTCACCGCCGACCTCGCCACCGACGGATCTGCTTCACCGCCGACCTCGCCACCGACGGATCTGCTTCACCGCCGACCTCGCCACCGACTACCTCGGCGCAGCGGCTGTATCAACTTCACCGAATCCCTTGCCAGCCAACCAGATCTGCTTCACTAACGCCCGCTTCTACTGAAACAGGGTCGATTCATCGTCTCCCGCGTTCGCCGCCGCTGGAATGCAAGTTGCCGCCCCCGTCCACCCCGCCGCAGCTTGGTTAGTACGCTGGCCCGTTAGATCGCGGTGTTTCTTTAGCCATGTTTTGTGTAGTTATTTGCAGATCTCATATGCCGTTAACTTTCTTGATGTGTTGCTTCGCATGAAGTTTGTTTAAATATTGTACAGTACAAAAGCATTATCCGGTCGCTACCATCCTGTTCATTCTACTGACACCTGTGTGCATCCACATATTTATAGCCTTATACCCATTCATTTGCTGCCAACTGTTTTTGTACTGCATGCTATTGTCGCACTGCTTTTATAGTCATGCTATGGGCATTTCCAATCTGCTTGTTCTTATACCACGTCATTAGCTCACCGCTAGCCGCTAGCTGTTTTCTCGTGTCTGCTATTCTCACACTGCTTTTATAATCATGCTATGTGCATTTCCAATCTGCTTGCTCTTATACCTCGTCTTTAGCTTATATAGTTATTGCTGCGTGCATGTCTGGTCTTTGTATTATCGTAGACTGACTTGTCAATGTTATTTTTCCTAGGGATTGATCATGCGAACCACTTATTAGAACATCCAACATTAACAGCGGGGACGCTAGGGAAGGTTGGAATCTGAGTTCTTGGTTGGTAATTTTGGCAGTTTACTTCCGTTATTATCTATAACCTATATGCATTGTTCCTTATGCAAGAGATTAACACTTGGAACCCTGCCATAGCAATGCCATTCATGCTTTACTATGTTTCTGCCTATTTGATATGCTTGTCTTGGAGAAACTGCGAAGGTGATTTGAACCTGACATTTGGTCATTCTTAATGCCAGTTTACTTTATGTGGAAAACCTTGGCATTACCCTACTCTAAATCTGAATGTCTGAAATTCGTATCTCATGCAAAGCAACATCTAGTTGGTTTTAATCTGATATCTGGTAAATATTGGCTTATTCATTTGGCAGCTCAAGTTTTTTGTTATTTGAAACCAGCTGACTTGGTCTTAAATGTGATATCTAAACACAGATTAAGGACAATGGAGCAGGAGGATTAGCATTTCACTTGATGGCTGAACCTAAAATGATAGGCATGTTGACCACGACTAGTGCACGCAAGAGAAGGACCTGCAGTGAGCCAGTATGTGCTTAGTACATGCATCTTATCTTATCTTGTGCTTATTTCTGCTACATGCTGTTATCTGATCTCTACATTGCGTAATACATGTTTGAATAGTTAATTGTTGTAACTATGTTTGCAATGTTACCAGAATGCAGTTTTAATGAAGCAGTCATCATTAGAAGATAGTCGCCAAAAAAGGATCTGTAGCGACCCTGTGCAACATTATGATGTAAGTTTGTGCTTAGTACAAGTTCCATACATTGTCTTATTTATGCAACTTGTTATTATCTTATATCTACATTGCATAATAAATGTTTGCATAGTTCATCGTTTAACTCTTTTTGCATTATTATCAGAATGCAGTTGTGATGAAGCAATCTTCATTAGAAGTGAGGCCCACAAAAACTTCTGATATTTCTTCTGATGCATCTTCTCATAGCCGTCAACCTAGACCATTGCTTTCATCAAACAGTAAATATCTCAAGGCTGTACTTTATAAAAGACATGGTATTGCTGCTTTAAGATCTGTAGCTGATATGTTGACAAAGAGTACACAAGATTCAATCAAGGCGATTGCCAAATGTCAACGTGTTATTGATGATGCTAATAGAAGTCCTCAATGATTCTATGTAATTTTTTTATTTGGGCACATGAATTGCCTTGTAATTTTCCTACTTGTTTTATTTGTGTATGTAATTGTGTGTATCATTGATATCAGATTTTAGGCTCATGAAATTTAATGCAAGTTGACTAGTCAAACAAGTAGGGCACTACAACAGATTGGGCCGGCCCACTTACAGTAGTGTGGGACCCACTTTCATTTTGGGCCGGCCCACTTCTTTAGTAGGCCGGCCCGGTTACACGATAGTGGGATCCACATGCTTATTGGGCCGGCCCACTATCTTGTTGGGCCAGCCCATTTGCTATATGGTGGTCCCACATGGTAAATGGGCCGGCCCTTTAACAGGAAGGGGGACCCACATGTGTTTTTGGCCCGGCCCACTATCTTGTTGGGCCGGCCCACTTGCTATATGGTGGACCCCACATACTAAATGGGCCGGCCTTTTAACTGGAAAGTGGGACCCACCTGTGTTTTTGGCCCGGCCCACTATCTTGTTGGGCCGGCCCACTTGCTATATGGTGGACCCCACATACTAAATGGGCCGGCCCTTTAACAGGAAAGTGGACCCACCTGTGCTTTTGGCCCGGCCCACTATCTTGTTGGGCCGGCCCACTTGCTATATGGTGGACCCCACACACCAAATGGGCCGGCCTTAACAGGTGTGGGACCCACCTGTGTTTTTGGCCCGGCCCACTATCTTGTTGGGCCGGCCCACTTGCTATATGGTGGACCCCACATACTAAATGGGCCGACCCTTTAACCGGAAAGTGGACCCACCCGTGTTTTTGGCCCGCCCACTTGCTATACGGTGGACCCCACACACTAAATGGGCCGGCCCTTTAACAGAAAGTGGGACCCACCTGTGTTTTTGGCCCGCCCACTTGCTTCTTGGGCCGGCCCAGCTTCGTAAGGTGGACCCCACATGTTAAATGGGCCGGCCCCATTTAAGTTTTGACCAATAACCTTAGAGGTTAGGCCCAGCCCACGTAACTAATGACCAGCCCAGCCATATAGTTGACCGGTCAAACTATGTCACTGGCCCGGCCCGCTTAAGACGTGGCAGGCCTCGTGTGGGCCTACCATCTACCACGGGGTTTCAGCTGTTAACGCCGTTAACGCGCTAATCTGCGTCGCCACGTGTCAGTTTGCATGACGTCAGCAGTCAACGGCTCCCGAAAACACTTGCGCAACGGTCCGATTTTCCGTGGCGGAAGGGCGCCCAAGCGCGACGGACCGAAAAAAACGTCGTTGGACTTTGCCTGACGCAGTTTCCACAACAGAACCCATATCGTCGGGTTAGGCCCATAGGCGACGAAAAATACCCCTTAGCGGACGATTTTGAGACGTTGTCTATCAGAACTTTTCTTGTAGTGCATCCTAGTAAGTTTAGGAAAGCCAGTGTTCCTATGCTCTCTGTTAGAATTGGTGATCATTGTTATTATGGTTTATGGATATTGGTGCAAGTATTAGTGCCATTCCTTATGAGCTTTACAAGGAAATCATGCATGAAATTGGTTCTTGTGAACTTGAAGATATTGATGTGGTTATTCGGCTAGCTAATAGAGAAACTATCTCTCCTATTGGTATTGTTCGAGATGTGGAAGTTCTATGTGGTAAGATTAAATATCCTGCTGACTTTTTGGTACTTGGTTCTGCTGCTAGTAAGACTTGTCCTATCATTTTTGGTAGACCTTTTCTAAATACTTGTGGAGCTATTATAGATTGCAAGAAAGAGAAAATTGTGACTAAATTTGCTGGTGAATCTTATGAGTTTAATTTCTCTAAATTTTCCAAAGTTCCTTATGAAGCTGAATTGCCTAATGATGATTTTAGAGTTGAACAGCTTGCATCTATTGCTCTTGCTCCTAATAATCCTTTGCAGCAACATTTGGAGGATCATGAGAGTGAAGTCTTTAGGGAAGAAAGGGATGAGCTTGATGAAATTTTCCTTCGTCAACCTATTCTTAAACATGACTTACCGGTTGAAGATCTAGGTACAACACCACCGCCAAAGGAAGATCCTGTTTTTGATTTGAAACCATTGCCTGATAATCTTAAGTATGCTTATATTGATGATAAGAAAACATATCCTGTTATTATTAGTGCTAAGCTTTCAGATTTTGAGGAAGAAAGATTATTGGAAATATTGAAGAAACACCGAGGAGCTATTGGCTACACTCTTGATGACTTGAAGGGGATTTCTCCCTCTATTTGCCAACATGCCATCAACATGGAAGATGATGCAAAGCCTGTTGTTGAACATCAGCGTCGTCTAATTCCTAAGATGAAGGATGTGGTAAGGAATGAGGTATTAAAACTTCTTGAAGCTGGTATTATATATCCTATTGCTGATAGTAGATGGGTTAGTCCTGTGCATTGTGTTCCTAAGAAAGGAGGAATAACTGTTGTACCTAATGATAATGATGAGCTCATCCCTCAAAGAGTAGTTGTAGGGTATAGAATGTGCATTGATTTTCGAAAAGTTAATAAAGTTACTAAGAAAGATCATTACCCTTTACCTTTTATTGATCAAATGCTAGAAAGGTTATCTAAAAATACTCATTTCTGCTTTCTTGATGGTTATTCTGGGTTTTCACAAATTGTTGTTAGAGCTAAAGATCAAGAGAAAACCACTTTCACTTGTCCCTATGGAACTTATGCTTATAGGCGTATGCCTTTTGGTTTATGTAATGCTCCTGCTACTTTTCAAAGATGCATGTCTGCTATTTTTCATGGTTTTGTGAAAAGATTGTAGAGGTATTCATGGATGATTTTTCTGTCTATGGGAATTCTTTTGATAATTGTTTGCGAAACCTTGATAAAGTTTTGCAGAGATGTGAAGAAACTAACCTTGTTCTTAATTGGGAGAAATGCCACTTTATGGTTAATGAAGGAATTGTATTGGGACATAAAATTTCTGAGAGAGGTATTGAAGTTGATAGAGCTAAAGTTGAAGCAATTGAGAAGATGCCCTATCCTAGGGATGTTAAAGGTATTCGTAGTGTTCTTGGTCATGCTGGTTTTTATAGGAGATTTATTAAAGATTTCTCTAAAATTTCAAAGCCTCTTACTAATCTTCTTCAAAAAGATGTACCTTTCGTTTTTGATGATGATTGTAAGGAAGCTTTTGAAACTCTAAAGAAAGCCTTAACAACTGCTCCTGTAGTTGAACCTCCTGATTGGAATTTACCTTTTGAAATTATGTGCGATGCTAGTGATTTTGCTGTAGGTGTTGTTCTTGGACAGCGAGTAGATAAAAAATTGAATGTTATTCATTATGCTAGTAAAACTCTTGATGCTGCTCAAAGAAATTATGCTACAACTGAAAAAGAATTATTAGCTGTAGTTTTTGCTTGTGATAAGTTTAGACCTTATATTGTTGATTCAAAAGTCACAATTCATACTGATCATGCTGCAATTAGGTACCTTATGGAAAAGAAAGATGCTAAGCCAAGGCTTATTAGATGGGTGCTTCTTTTGCAAGAATTTGATTTACATATTGTAGATAGGAAAGGTGTTGATAATCCTGTTGCTGATAATTTGTCTAGATTGGAAAATATTGTTTATGATCCTGTTCCTGTTAATGATAGTTTTCCAAATGAACAATTGGCTGTAATAAAGGTGAGCTCGCGAGATAGTCCTTGGTATGCTGATTATGCTAACTTTATTGTTTCCAAGTACTTGCCTCCAACCTTTTCAGCTCAGCAAAGGAGGAAATTCTTTTATGACTTGAGGCATTATTTTTGGGATGACCCACACTTATATAAAGGAGTGGATGGTATTATGCGAAGATGTGTCCCCGAATATGAACAACAAGAGATATTGAGTAAGTGTCATGGTAGTGTTTATGGAGGACATCACGCCGGAGATAGAACCGCACAAAAGGTTCTACAATCAGGTTTTTATTGGCCAACTCTCTTTAAAGATGCAAGGAAGTTTATTTTATCTTGTGATGAATGTCAAAGAGTTGGTAATATCTCCAGACGCAATGAAATGCCTATGAATTATACTCTTGTTATTGAACCATTTGATTGTTGGGGATTTGACTTCATGGGTCCTTTCCCTTCTTCAGAAGGTAACACTCATATACTTGTCGCTGTTGATTATGTTACTAAATGGGTGGAAGCCATACCCACAAAAAGTGTTGATGGTGAGACCTCTTTAAAAATGCTTTTAGATGTTATTTTTCCTAGGTTTGGAGTACCTAGATATCTTATGACTGATGGAGGTTCTCATTTTATTCATGGTGGTTTTAGAAAAACTCTTGCTAAATATGGTATTAATCATAGAATTGCTTCCGCTTATCATCCTCAAACTAGTGGTCAAGTAGAATTATCAAATAGAGAAATTAAATCTATCTTGCAAAAGACTGTTAATAAATCTAGAAAAAATTGGGCTAGTAAGTTGAAGGAAGCGTTGTGGGCTTATAGAACTGCTTATAAAAATCCTATGGGAATGTCTCCTTATAAAATGGTTTATGGAAAAGCTTGTCATTTACCTTTAGAACTAGAGCACAAAGCTTATTGGGCTGTAAGAGAACTTAATAAAGATTTTAAACTTGCCGGTAAGAAAAGGTTGCTACAATTGAGTTCTTTAGATGAGTGGAGAAGTGAAGCTTATGAAAATGCTAAACTTTTTAAGGAGAAAGTTAAGAAATGGCATGATAGAAGAATTATTAAAAGAGAATTTAATGTTGGAGATAAAGTCCTATTGTATCGGTCTCGTCTCAGATTTTTTGCAGGGAAATTACTCTCAAAATGGGAAGGACCATATGTCATTGAGGAGGTGTATCGTTCAGGGGCAATAAAAATTGTTCTCTGAAAGGTGATGCCACACAAGTGGTGAATGGACAAAGACTCAAGCATTATATTTCTGGAGATTCTTATAATGAAGATGTTGATGTTATTCGAGTGGTGACTCCGGAAACTTTCATCAAAGATCAAATTGATAGTTCTGCAGAGTTCGACTTCGAATAGGTAACAATTTTGGTAATAAAAAGTCCGCATTTAATTTTCCGAACAATGTTTTTGCTATTTTTAGAAAATATGAAAAATTACGAGATCGAACCGGAGCGGAGGAGACGCACGAGGGCGTGTCCCCATGTGGTGGCGCGGGCCCCACCCTGGCCGCGCCGCCATATGGAGACGGCTCCTCGGAGTCCCTCTCCCACTCTGGTTCGACCTGGTACTTTCCTTTTGTCGTGAATTTTTTGCTATATAATCCCCCGACCCCCGAGGTCCGTATATCGTTTTCTCGTTGTGTTTTGTTTCGAGCTGTTTTCTGCCAGATCTGTTTTTGATCTAGAAGCGCCATGGTCTCCAACAACAAGGGCAAGGGGCCTTTGAGGAAGATATTCAAGACCCCGAGTTGAAAGAAGAAGTCGAGAGTGAAGATGAAGGAGAAGTGGAGGAAGACCCGCGTGTATACCCGCGTGCCACCGTCGCAAGCATCAGGGTGGTGGCAAATCCTTTCAATCCCAAGAGAAGCGCACGAATTAGCACCGGAGGAAAAGTCCCACATCACTTCCTAGATCCAAGGACATCTCCTCCAGGCATCGACAACACCTTCCACACTCTAATTCACAATAGTCAAATTGAAAGGATTCCCAAGGCAGTATTGCCTAGCAATTGGGATATGGATCGTTTTAACACTGCAGGAAGGATGAAACCTGAAGCTGAAGAGTGGGGAAACAACTCTAAGAGTTGGGACTCACCGTCTGACATACTTCTTAACCGCGTCGAGCACAACTCGGAGCTGATCCGCAACCTCACTTACGAGATTGATGAGCTAAAGGAGCTTGTTAAGAAGCTTATCAAGAATCCACCATCACCACCGAAGGAGTAATTCATCATCGGTATTGGCACCCCCTTGGTTTGTTCCAAGCTTGGGGGAGTGCGCGGTATCACATCATCACTATCTTTTATCTTTTTACTAGTAGTGTCATATCATGAGTAGGGAAGTTATCATATAAGATGGTTTGCAGTGTGGAAGTATCTCTCTTTTAGTTGGTTATCTATGTATCCCTTGGTGTGAGTTATTGTTATGGAATATTAATGAGAAGTTCTATCATTTAATTTTTGCACACCTTATTTTAGTTTGCAATTTCTGTTATATGATTGATCTTGTTGTTAGTATTGGTATCACTTTGGCAGCATTAAGTAAATCTATTTGGTTTTGGCAAACTTAGCATTGGTCAACAACAACAATACTTTGAGACTTAAGTAGAAAAGAAGGAAATACATGTAGATATATTATTTCATTATCTTTCTTTCTTGTTAGCTAATGAGCTTAGTATTCTGAAGTTAAAATTGTTTGTGCTTACAAGGAAGATGCATGATTGTTTCTATCACATGTATATTTGTTTGTTTCCCTCAACTCTTATGCTTGCTAACCAACCTTGCTAGCCAAAGACCTGTACTGAGAGGGAATGCTTCTCGTGCATCCAAAACCTTAAACCAAACCTATGCCATTTGTGTCCACCATAACTACCTACTATGTGGTATTTCTGCCATTCCAAGTAAATACTTCATGTGCTACCTTTAAACAATTCAAAAGTTATTACTCCTTATTTGTGTCAATGTTTTATAGCTCATGAGGAAGTATGTGGTGTTTTGTCTTTCAATCTTGTTGGGCAGACTTTCACCAATGGACTAGTGGCACATCCGCTTATCCAATAATCTTGCAAAAAGAGCTGGCAATGGGGTTCCCAGCCCCAATTAATTAACTTTCATTAATAATTCTCTTCACATGTTTTGCTCTGATTCATTAGTAAGCAACTTAATTTTGCAAATAGACTCCTCCATGGTATGTGAAATGTTGGAAGGCACCCGAGGATTCGGTTAGCCATGGCTTGTGAAAGCAAAGGTTGGGAGGAGTGTCATCCATAAATAAAACTAAAGTACATGTGTAAACAAAGGAGAAGAGGGATGATCTACCTTGCTGGTAGAGATAACGTCCTTCATGGGAGCCGCTCTTTGAAAGTCTGTTTGGCAAGGGGGTTAGAGTGCCCACTACCATTCATTGACAACAACAAACACCTCTCAAAACTTTACCTTTATGCTCTCTATATGATTTCAAAACTTGAAAAGCTCTAGCACATGATTTAATCCCTGCTTCCCTCTGCGAAGGGCCTATCTTTTACTTTTATGTTGAGTCAGTAAACCTATTTCCCTCTATCTCAAGCAAGCAATTGAGTTGTTGTGATCCAACCATTTATATTATGATCTATTTAATCATGCCTTTTATTCTTCCTTGTTTAGTACAAATTTTATCTGAATGAATATGACTTTGAAAGATAAGTATGATCTGTTAATTGTTCTTTGACCAAGAACGAAGTTTGCCATCACCAATTATGATTTCCTATGCACCTTTATTTGTGATTTCCCTTTACTTGTTTCAAGTTGAGTTATATGAGGAAGTTGTTTACTAGAATGTCTTGTGTGAATTAATGTGATGCTTCTTGTCCGTATTTCATTTATCGACTCTTCACTCCATAAACATGTGGTCTTGTTTACCGAGTTCAGTTTCGCTTGGGGACAAGCGAGGTCTAAGCTTGGGGGAGTTGATACGTCCATTTTGCATCACTATTTTATATCATAAATTGCTGTTATTCATTGATATATTTCATATTTAGAGATGATACTTATGTTATTTCACCTATTTTGCATGTTTCATGATTATTGGAGAATTACTCACCGGAGTCAGGATTCTGGAAAAAGCACCGTCAGGATACAATATTTCTGAAGATCAACAATTGACGGAAAATATACCGAAGCTCCTATTTTTCCAGATGACGGAGCCAGCCAAAAGGGGAGGCCGAGGAGGGCCACCATGGGCCCCCCATAGGCCGGCGTGGCCACCAGGCCTGGTGCACCGCCTTGTGGGGAGGGGGCCCACGACCCCCCTCGGCCATCTCCCCTTCGCGTACTTCATCTCCCGATAACCCTAAGGTGCGGGGAACATCGAGGATAGACACAGCCGCCTCTGCGGGGCGGAAAACACCAGAGAGAAAAGAGCTCTCCGGCAGGCTGAAATCCGCCGGGGAAATTCCCTCCCGGAGGGGGAAATCGTCGCCATCGTCACCGTCATCGAGCTGGACTTCATTGGGATCATCATCATCATCATCTCCACCGCCGACACCATCATCTCCACCGCTGCACCTCATCTCCGCTGTAACATCTAGGGTTGAATCTTGATTATTTCATAGGGGAAACTCTCCCGGTGTTGATTACTCCTTGTTATTGATGCTATTGAGTGAAACCATTGAACCAAGGTTTATGTTCAGATTGTTATTCATCATCATATCACCTCTGATCATGTTCCATATGATGTCTTGTGAGTAGTTCGTTTAGTTCTTGAGGACATGGGTGAAGTCTAAATGTTAGTAGTGAACTATGTTGAGTAATATTTAATGGTTTGATATTTAAGTTGTGGTGTTATTCTTCTAGTGGTGTCATGTGAACATCGACTACATGATACTTCACCTTTATGGGCCTAGGGGAATGCATCTTGTATTCGTTTGCTAATTGTGGGGTTGCCGGAGTGACAGAACCTAAAACCCCGTTGGTATATCGATGCATGAGGGATAGCAGGATCTCAGAGTTTAAGGTTATGGTTAGATTTATCTTAATTACTTTCTTGTATTTGCGGATGCTTGCAAGGGGTTTAATCACAAGTATGTATTATTCCTAGGAAGGGCGGTGCATTAGCATAGGTTCACCCACACAACACTTATCAAAACAATGAAGATTAATCAACTATATGAAGCGAAAGCACTAGACTAAATTCCCGTGTGTCCTCAAGAACGTTTGGTCATCATAAGTAAACAAACCGGCTTGTCCTTTGTGCTAAAAAGGATTGGGCCACTTGCTGCAATTATTATTCTCGCATTTTACTTACTTGTATTTTATTTATCTGCTATATCAAAACCCCCTGAATACTTGTCTGTGAGCATTTACAGTGAATCCTTCATCGAAACTGCTTGTCAACACCTTCTGCTCCTCGTTGCATTCGACACTCTTATTTATCGAAAGTACTACAATACACCCCCTATACTTGTGGGTCATCAATGTCCTGCCCCGACCAATTCAAGTATTCAATCGTTGGTGGAGGCATCTTCTCTGCCATGTAGACTTGTCGCGAAATCACTTTTTGAGTCCTATTTGAGGGCCTGCCCTTATGAATCATCGAGACTGCCCCGTTGGTGTCAATATAGGGACCGTTGGTTGGAGCTGCCGCCAACTGCAGCTGGTGTCGATTTCGCTGCGGGTGGAGGTGGAGATGAATCTCACTCCTTGGCCCCTGGGGTTTCGTTTGCCGCATGTGCGTTGGCATGCCCTGCGTACCTATGCAATGCTAGAAAAGTTCGGCAATCCTTCTGCAGATGTCCCGACTGCCTCTTCCCATTGTTATCGAGAAAGAAGTGCATTATATTTGGCATGGTCCGTTCAGGAGATCTTCGGGTGATACATACGGCCTTTGGAATCTTGGTCCATTATTTTGCCTCGCTGGGACGGGGCCCTCAGAATCGCCGCTGCTCGCTACTCTTCTGATAATCATCTTGATTATTACCTCCACTAGTTACTCGGAAGCCAGCCGATATTTGTCCAGGACCATCATAATCTGAGAACTATCGAGAAAAGCGTCGTCTATTTTGATTGTTTCAGTTGCGATCGTCCTCAGGCGACCTATGCCGCTTGTTGTGAACATCATCTTCTCCATCTGCCTAGCGATTCGCTATTTCCATGAGCGCTGCTATTGTTTTCGGATTAGTCCTTCCTAAATCCTCGACTAAATCCTTCCTTCGGATTCCAGCAACAAATGCATCTATTGCTCTTTCTTCAGATATGTTCTCTACCGAGTTTTTGATGATGTTTCACCTCTGTATGTACGTCCTCATTGGCTCGTCATACTTCTGTCAGCAAGCCCTCAGCTGCTCTATTGACGCGGGTTTATTGCATGTGGATAGGAAGTTCTTCACAAACATGTCCTCGAAAGTTTCCTAGCTGTCGATGGATACAGGTGGTAGCTTTTTATCCAGGACCTCGCTGCTCCACTTAAGTGTACCTGGATGCTCTGCATGGCAGTTGCTTTGGTTCCACCCGTCAATTTTATTGTCTCCAGGTAATGACTAACCAGTCCTCAGGATCTTGCAAACCACCGAACTTCTTGTAGTTGTCAGGCAATTTGAACCCAGACGGGACCCGAGTTTTACGGACTCGTCGAGTGAAGCAAGGGAGCCCGCACATCTCTTCCTCATCTACCTCTGGTGAATGCCGACGTTCTCTCCTTTCTTGCCGCTCTCTATCGACCCGCGCTTGTGTCGCCGTATCTCTCGCGCCACCCGATCTTGGAGGAACTTGCACTGCCACAGCGGGCCGTGGCCTGTTTTGCCTTGGAGCACCTTCGGGAGGTGCACTTGTACTTGCAAACGTAGTTCCCATGGCTCCAACTCCCGCCATAGTGCTTGTGACGGTAAAGCACACGTCCGTTGGGAACCCCAAGAAGAAGGTGTGATGCGTACAGCAGCAAGTTTTCCCTCAGTAAGAAACCAAGGTTATCGAACCAGTAGGAGATGAAGGCCACGTGAAGGTTTTTGGTGAAGGAGTGCGGCGCAACACCAGGGATTCCGGCGCCAACGTGGAACCTGCACAACACAATCAAAATACTTTGCCCCAACTTAACAGTGAGGTTGTCAATCTCACCGGCTTGCTGTAAACAAAGGATTAAACGTATGGTGTGGAGAATGATGTTTGTTTGCAAAGAACAACAGAGAACAATGATTGCAGTAGGTTGTATTTCAGATGTAAAAGAATGGACCGGGGTCCACAGTTCACTAGTGGTGTCTCTCCAATAAGATAAATATCATGTTGGGTGAACAAATTACAGTTGGGCAATTGAAAAATAGAGAGGGCATAACAATGCACATACATATCATGATGACTACTATGAGATTTACTTAGGGCATTACAACAAAGAACATAGACCGCTATCCAGCATGCATCTATGCCTAAAAAGTCCACCTTCGGGTTAGCATCCGCACCCTTCCAGTATTAAGTTGCAAACAACAGACAATTGCATTAAGTAATGTGCGAAATGTAAACAATACAAATATCCTTAGACACAGCATTGATGTTTTATCCCTAGTGGCAACAACACATCCACAACCTTAGAAATTTCTGTCACTGCCTAGATTCAATAGAGGCATGAACCCACTATCAAGCATAAATACTCCCTCTTGGAGTTACAAGTATCAACTTGTCCAGAGCCTCTACTAGCAACGGAGAGCATGAAAGATCATAAACAACACATATATGATAGATCGATAATCAACTTGACATAGTATTCCATATTCACCGGATCCCAACAAACACACAAATAGATGATCTTGATCATGATAGGCAGCTCACAAGATCTAAACATGATAACACAAGAGGAGAAGACAACCATCTAGCTACTGCTATGGAACCATAGTCCAAGGATGAACTACTCACGCATCAGTCCGGAGGCGGGCATGGTGATGTAGAGCCCTCCGGTGATGATTCCCTCTCCCAGAGGGTGCCGAGGCGATCTTCGAACCCCGAGATGGGATTGGCGGCGTCGGTCTCGAACTTTTCTCGTATCGTGGCTCTCAGACTAGGGTTTTCGCGACAAAGATTATATAGCGATGCGTAGTCGGGAACGCCGAGGGCCCACCCCAGGCGGCGCGGCCAGGTGGGGCCGCGCCCCCTATGGTGTGGCCGCCGTCGCCCCTCTTCGTCTCCTTCGGACTTCTGGAAGGCTCCGTGGAAAATAAGACTGTGGCTTTTGTTTTGTCCAATTCCAAGAATATTTCCTGTGTAGGATTTCTGAAACCAAAAACAAAAAATGAACCGGCGCTTCGCATCTTGTTAATAGGTTAGTGCCGAAAATGCATCAAAATGATGTAAAGTGTATATAAAACATGTGAGTATTGTCATAAAACGGCATGGAACATAAGAAATTATAGATACATTTGAGACGTATCAAGCATCCCCAAGCTTAGTTCCTACTCGCCTCGAGTATGTAAACGATAACAAGGATAATTTCTGAAGTGACATGCTACTATCATAATTTTGATCAATACTATTGTAAAGCATATGAGATGAATGAAGTGATTCAAAGCAATGGTAAAGATGATGATTAAACAACTGAATCATATAGCAAAGACTTTTCATGAATAGTACTTTCAAGACAAGCATCAATAAGTCTTGCATAAGAGTTAACTCATAAAGCAATAGATTCTTAATAGAAGGTTTTGAAGCAACACAAAGGAAGATTTAAGTTTCAGCAGTTGCTTTCAACTTTCAACATGTATATCTCATGGATAATTGTCAATACAAAGTAATATGATGAGTGCAAATACAAGTATGTAAGAATCAATGCACACAGCTTGACACAAGTGTTTGCTTCTAAGATGGAAAGAAGTAGGTAAACTGACTCAACATAAAGTAAAAGAAAGGCCCTTCGCAGAGGGAAGCAGGATTACTCATGTGCTAGAGCTTTTTATTTTGAAAACATGGAAACAATTTTGTCAACGGTAGTAATAATTCATATGTGTTATGCATAAAACCTCCTATAAGTTGCAAGCCTCATGCATCGAATACCAATAGTGCCCGCACCTTGTCCTAATTAGCTTGGACTTCCATGGATTATCATTGCATTACATATGTTTCAACCAAGTGTCACAAAGGGGTACCTCTATGCCACCTGTACAAAGGTCCAAGGAGATAGATCGCATTTGATTTCTCAATTTTGATAGATCTCAACTTAAGGACATCCATACCGGGACAACATAGAAAACAGATAATGGACTCCTCTTTAATGCTTTAAGCATTCAACAACAGATAATATTCTCATAAGAGATTTGAGGATTAATGTCCAAGCTGAAACTTCCACCATGATACATGGCTTTGGTTGGCGGCCCAATGTTCTTCTCTAACAATATGCATACTCAAACCATTTAACTCATGGCAAATCTCCCTTACTTCAGACAAGACGAACATGCATAGCAACTCACATGATATTCAACAAAGGTGTAACAGTTGATGGCGTCCCCAGAAACATGGTTACCGCTCAACAAGCAACTTATAAGAAATAAGATACATAAGCTACATATTCTTTACCACAATAGTTTTTAGGCTACTTTCCCATGAGCTATGTATTGCAAAGACAAGGAATGAAATTTTAAAGGTAGCACGCAAGCAATTTACTTTGGAATGGCAGAAAAATACCACATAGTAGGTAGTTATGGTGGACACAAATGGCATAAGTTTTGGCTCAAGGTTTTGGATGCACGAGAAGCATTTCCTCTCTGTACAAGGCTTTGGCTAGCAAGGTTGTTTGAAGCAAACACAAGTATGAACCGGTACAGCAAAACTTATATAAGAACATATTGCAAGCATTATAAGACTCTACACTGTCTCCTTGTTGTTCAAACACTTTTACCGAAAATATCTAGACTTAGAGAGACCAATCATGCAAACCAAATTTCAACAAGCTCTACAGTAGTTCTCCACTAATAGGTTTAAACCACATGATGCAAGAGCTTAAACATGATCTATTTGAGAGCTCAAAACAATTGCCAAGTATCAAATTATTCAAGACAATATACCAATTACCACATGAAGCATTTTCTGTTTCCAACCAAATAGCAATAAATGAAGCGGCTTTCAACTTTCGCCATGAACATTAAAAGTAAAACTAAGAACACCAGTGTTCAATATGAAAAAGCGGAGCGTGTCTTTCTCCCACACAAGGAATGCTAGGATCCGAGTTTATTCAAACAAAAAATAACACACAGACGCTCCAAGTAAAGCACATAAGATGTGACTAATAAAAATATAGTTTCACTAGAAGTGACCTGATATGTTGTTGATGAAGAAGGGGATGCCTTGGGCATCCCCAAGCTTAGATGCTTGAGTCTTCTTGAAATATGCAGGGATGAACCACGGGGGCATCCCCAAGTTTAGACTTTTCACTCTTCTTGATCATATCATATCATCCTCCTCTCTTGATCCTTGAAAACTTCCTTCATACCAGACTCAAAACAATCACATTAGAGGGTTAGTGCATAATCAAAAATTCACATGTCCTTCCCAAAACTTTTGGACATTACCCAAGGCTACTGAAAGTTAATGGAGCAAAGAAATCCACTCAACACAGTAAAAGAGGCAATGTGAAATAAAAGGCAGAATCTGAACAGAACAGTCCGTAAAGACGAATTTTTTCGAGGCACTTAACATGCTCAGATGAAGAAGCTCAAACTGAATAAAAGTTGCGTACATATCTGAGGATTACTCATGAATTTTTGCAGAATTTTTAGATTCTCCTACAGAGAGAACACTCAAATTCGTGACAGCTAAAAATCTGTTTCTGCGCAGAAATCCAAATCTAGTATCAACTCTCTATCAAAGACTTTACTTGGCACAACAATGCAATAAAGTAAAGATACAAAGGTATTGCTACAGTAGTAACAAGCACCTTGACTCAAATATAAAACAAAAATTGCAGAAATAAAATAATGGGTTGTCTCCCATAAGCGCTTTTCTTTAACGCCTTTCAGCTAGGCGCAGAAAGTGTAAATCAAGTATCATCAAGAGAAGAAGCATCAACAGAGGAGTTGGGAGTTTTCTCAACAATGCATTGTATCTTATCTATGTAAGTTTCAGAGGCTCCTCTTTCATTACTTTTAGGCTTACTATCCTCCTCAAATAAATTTTCAGGAACAATCCAATCAAAATTCTTTTCTAGTGCCTCATGCATTCCTATGAGCTTATAAGGTATTGGTACTTTAGTCTCCCCCTCACAATTGGCTTCATTAGTGTACTTTAGCCTATCTTTTTCCATCTTTTCAAGGGTATTTGCAAAATTGGTATAAAAGCCAAGCATCTTATGTTGAATAAAGACTTTTCTAGCTTCTCTAGCTACATCACCAAATTCTTTAAGAAGGGTTTCTAAAACAAAATCTTTCTTCTCTCCTTCTTCCATATCACAGAGTGTAAGAAACATATGTTGCATTATAGGATTAAGATTAACAAATCTAGCTTCCAACATGTGCACTAAAGAGGCAGTAGCAATTTCATAAGTAGGAGCAAGTTCTACCAAGGATCTATCTTCAAAATCTTTAACCGTACTAACATGAGTGAAAAATTCTTCTATATTATCTCTTCCAATGATAGACCCATGCCCTACCGATATATCTTTCAAAGTGAACTTAGGACGAAGCATGATGAAATAAACAAAGGTAAACTGATGAATAAAGTAAATGCAAGTAACTAATTTTTTTGTGTTTTTGATATAAAGAAAGCAAACAAGACAGAAAATAAAATAAAGCAAGACAATAAACAAAGTAAAGAGATTGGGTGTGAGAGACTCCTTGCAGCGTGTCTTGATCTCCCTAACGGCGCAAGAAAAAGAGTTGCTTGTGACCGTAAAGCACACGTCTGTTGGGAACCCCAAGAGGAAGGTGTGATGTGTACAGTAGCAAGTTGTCCCTCAGTAAGAAACCAAGGTTATCGAACCAGTAGGAGATGAAGGCCACGTGAAGGTTGTTGGTTATGGAGTGAAGTGCGCAACACCAGGGATTCCGGCGCCAACGTGAACCTGCACAACACAATCGAAATACTTTGCCCCAACTTAACAGTGAGGTTGTCAATCTCACCG
This sequence comes from Lolium multiflorum, assembly GCA_030979885.1. Lineage (NCBI taxonomy): Eukaryota > Viridiplantae > Streptophyta > Magnoliopsida > Poales > Poaceae > Lolium > Lolium multiflorum. The sequence continues at coordinate 293,469,776 of CM061750.1, forward strand.
GCTTGTCTGTAAACAAAGGATTAAACGTATGGTGTGGAGAATGATGTTTGTTTGCAAAGAACAACAGAGAACAATGATTGCAGTAGGTTGTATTTCAGATGTAAAAGAATGGACCGGGGTCCACACTAGTGGTGTCTCTCCAATAAGATAAATAGCATGTTGGGTGAACAAATTACAGTTGGGCAATTGACAAATAGAGAGGGCATAACAATGCACATACATATCATGATGACTACTATGAGATTTACTTAGGGCATTACGACAAAGAACATAGACCGCTATCCAGCATGCATCTATGCCTAAAAAGTCCACCTTCGGTTAGCATCCACACCCCTTCCAGTATTAAGTTGCAAACAACAGACAATTGCATTAAGTACCGTGCGTAATGTAAACAATAAAAATATCCTTAGACAAAGCATTGATGTTTTATCCCTAGTGGCAACAGCACATCCACAACCTTAGAACTTTCTATCACTGTCCCAGATTTAAATGAGGGCATGAACCCACTATCGAGCATAAATACTCCCTCTTGGAGTCACAAGTATCAACTTGGCCAGAGCCTCTACTAGCAACGGAGAGCATGCAAGATCATAAACAACACATATATGATAGATCGATAATCAACTTGACATAGTATTCCATATTCATCGATCCCAACAAACACAACATGTAGCATTACAAATAGATGATCTTGATCATGATAGGCAGCTCACAAGATCTAAACATGATAGCACAAGAGGAGAAGACAACCATCTAGCTACTGCTATGGACCCATAGTCCAAGGATGAACTACTCACGCATCACCGGAGGCGGGCATGGTGATGTAGAGCCCTCCTGATGATTCCCCTCTCAGGGTGCCGGAGGCGATCTTCAGAACCCCCCAAGATGGGATTGACGGCGGCGGCGTCTCTGCAACTTTTCTCATATCGTGGCTCTCGGTACTAGGGTTTTCGCGACGGAAGGATTATATAGGCGAAGGGGCAGAGTCGGGGACGCTCGAGGCCCACCCCATAAGGCGGTGCGGCTAGGGTGGGGCCGCCTCCCCATATGGTGTGGCCTGTCGCCCTCTTCGTCTCCTCTTCAGACTTCTGGAAGGCTCCGTGGAAAATAAGACCGTGGGCTTTTGTTTCGTCCAATTCCGAGAATATTTCCCGTGTAGGATTTCTGAAACCAAAAATAGCAGAAAATAGGAGCTGACGCTTCGGCATCTCGTTAATAGGTTAGTGCCGGAAAATGCATCAAAATTATGTAAAGTGTATATAAAACATATGAGTATTGTCATAAAACTAGCATGGAACATAAGAAATTATAGATACGTTTGAGACGTATCACATAGCCATTTTGTACAATGCTTCTCTTGGATCTCCGGGAGGTGGCCTGGATGCCAGTATGTAAGCCTAAGTCGCCATGTATCCAGCTCCTGTTTTGGGGATAATATTTCTTCTGTGTCTATCGACATGAAAGACATATCGAGGTTTTGGACCAGGTGTTCCCTCGCCTCGTATATGTTGCAGCCGAGATCTTCCTCTATTACGAGCTTCTCTATGGTTATCTCCAAGTTCCCGATTGTCGACTCGCTCCTCTTCGCCTGCTTGACGCGGAAGCTGCAGCTTTCCTCTTCTCGAGTATATCACCCTTTGTTTTTCCAATTCTCGGCCAGCACGCGCGAGTCTATATTGGTATGCTTGCAACTCCTCCGCCGTAGCCGTGGTAGTCATCGGATCTGTGTCGTTCAAAGCTCTTGATGCTCTATCCAAAGCTGCTTGCGAGAGTTACACCCTTTGGCGCGGTGTAGGCCCGACATATTTGCTGCCTAAACCTCACGTAAGATCAGCGGGATCGATATATGGATTTCCCGAATCATCGAAAGCCTCTGATGTTTCATCCTCTTGGCGACTTTGCTCACCAATCACGCAGACTTGATGGCATGTTGCCATTGTATACTCATCTTCAGGGTCGGTGACACCGTCGTAACGATCGGTGAAGACCTCCTGAATAAAGGTATATTGATAACCCACAAGTATAGGGGATCGCAACAGTCTTCGAGGGAAGTAAAACCCAAATTTATTGATTCGACACAAGGGAGGTAAAGAATACTTATAAGCCTTAACAATTGAGTTGTCAATTCAGCTGCACCTGGAAAAGCACTAGTAACAGGGTGATGTGAAAGCAGCAGTAATATGAGAGCAGTAGTAACAAAGTAAACACAGTAGCAGTAATATGAGAGAGCAATGGCACCGTAAAATAGTTGATACTACTTCCAATGACATATAAGACCGAGTATATGATGATGAGAGATGGACCGGGGTCCCAGCTATCTACACTAGTGGTAACTCTCCAATAACAAGTGTTGGGTGAACAAATTATAGTTGGGCAATTGATATGATTGAAATAGCATTAAGACAGAACATCAAGATTATTAATCATGTAGGCATGTTTTCCATATATAGTCATACGTGCTCGCAATGAGAAACTTGCATAACATCTTTTGTCCTACCAGCCGGTGGCAGCCGGGCCTCTAGGGAATCTACTGGAAATTAAGGCACTCCTTTTAATAGAGCACCGGAGAAAAGCATTAACACTCCGTGAAAACATGTGATCCTCATATCTAAGCCTTCCCCTCCAGTTGTCCCAATTTCTGTCACTTTGGGGCCTTTGGTTCCGGACATAGACATGTGCATACAACTTGTAGATACAATCTAAGCAATAAGTATAGAGCTTAAATCTAAGATCATGCCACTCGGGCCCTAGTGACAAGCATTAAACACAACAAGATTGCAGCAACAATAACTTCACAAATTTTATAGATAGACTAATCATAATGTAACAATCCATCGGATCTTGACAAACACAACACCGATTACATCAGATGAATCTCAATCATGTAAGGCAGCTCATGAGATCATTGTATTGAACTACATGGGGGAGAGAATACCAACTAGCTACAGCTAGAACCTGTAGTCCATGGGGGAACTACTCACGGAGCATGATGGAGGCGATGGCGTTGATGGAGATGGCTTCCGGGGGCACTTCCCCGTCCCGGCAGGGTGCCGGAACAGAGACTTCGTCCCCCGAATTGGAGTTTCGCGATGGCGGCGGCGCCCGGAGTCTTTCTGAGTTTCGTCAATTAGTATCGATGTTTTAGGTCGACGGCCTAAATAGGCGAAGAGTCGGAGTCGGAGGGCCACGGGGCCTCCTCACACTAGGGTGTGCGCCTTGGGCCGCGACGACCACACGTGTGGGGCCCCCAGGGCACCCCTCTGGTCCCCCTCTGACTTTCTGGAAGGTTCCGGGAAAAATAAGATGCTGGGTTGTAACATCCCAAAAATTCAAAACAAAACAAATGAATTTCCCTAGTTCCAAATTTTGGAACCAACAAAAACTTTTATTAAATTAAGTATGATACATAGTGATCTTGCTTAATTCTTGTGCTATTGCCATGTTTGCTTGTAATAGTAGTTTTGAAATAATCTTAAACCCTAAACCTCACCCCTCTTTTCACCATCCTAGCTAAAATAAAATAAAAGGAAATTAAATAAGAAAAAGGCATATGTGCCTATGATTTTTTAAAACTTTACCCTAAGCTTTTCTACTTTGCTTAGAGGTTTGGAAAACCTTCACACACCTTACCTAGTACTCATCAAACCAAATTCAAGTTGTTTCCAAAGAAACTAAAAATGCCATAGAGGCATATGAGAGTAAAATAGCAAATTTGTGAATTTAAGAATCTTGACCCTAAGACTTGTTGTGAATGGTGGGATCACTCCTATATACCATTTCAACACTCAACAACACCATTTGGGTCAAGCCAAGTCAAATTAAAACTCAAATGCAACATATGCATAGAGGCATATGTGACACATAGCCATAATACCCAATTCTTGCCCTATGACTTTAAACCTTGACCAAATGATGTGAAACCTTCTCCAAACCTAATATAACCCTAAATTAACCCTAACCCATGCCCAAGTAAAGCAAGGTGAACCATTTACAAAAATAATAAAATTTGACACATCATCTCTTATGTGTTATGGCCATTTTTGCAAATCTTTGAACAAGACCATTTGGAATGGTTTCAATGGTTTGAAAATGTTTCTAAACTAATAAGAATCACATTAGAGTCAACAAAAGTCAAATCAAATGAAGAGAAACCAAATAGTGAGAAAATCCCAATTTCACTCACATACACTTAGGCCAAAATTGCAAATCTTCACCAAAGGCCACCATAGCTCCATCTTTGGTTTCTAAAATACTTATATAACTCAAACAAACCCGAATGCATCAAAGAAACCAAAATCATATCATAATTTAACTCAAAACCATCTCACATGTGATGATGGTCATTTGGGTGAATTTTAACATGATCCCCTCTTTACCCCTCTGGTTTAATTCTTTCCTAAACCAAACTTAGTCAACCAATGCCATGTCATCCAAGACCATGTCAAAGTCTACAACTTTCATGTTGACCATCAGGGTTAAAGTTGACCAGGTTGACCAGTAGAAAGTTGACAAGAGGAGACTTTGAATCAATATGAAGATGACCTCCAATTTGAAAATCTGCAATTCTTTTCCAAATTGAACCCCACCACCACCAAACTAACCTATAATTAATATGTTTGAGATGTACCAAAGAGATTTCCAAAATCAAAGGTAGTTGCTATATCCAACACCATGATCACTAAATGTGTTGCATGCTATTACACATGGTTTCTTGCCTAAACCCCTCCCATTTCGTGATCATTAGCTCCCTCCATGCCCTGCATCTAGCTCAGTACTTGGCTTGGTCGATTAAAGCAGAAAAGTGAGGAGAAAATGCACCTCACCGTAGCATGCCGGCCACCTTTGGCATCCCTCTCTCTGGCCTCTCTCTCAACCCATCTCCTTGTCCTGGAGCATCTTGGAAGCACAAGGACCGCGCCAGTACCTTGCACTCGATCGCCAACAAACGCCATTGGCCGGAACGCGTGTCCAAAACAATGCCAGACGTGCCCGCACGCGGTGACCGCGCGCTCGGCCGCGCCAGGACGCCGCGCGCCCGAGCGACGCCATCCTCCACCTGCATCCCTACCGCTGCATTGAGCATCTACTCCATGCCCTCTACCACCTAGCCATACTCGAGCGACTGCGGAGGCCTCGTCACCGTCGTCCTCGCCGGAGAAGTACCGCGGGTACTGCCGCACTCATCGCACGTGCCCGAGCCATCCTCTCACCCTTTCTCTGCGCTAGCTAGTCCGGAGCATCGCTAGAACGCTCCTACAAGATTCTATCTCGCCTTGCCCTTCGATCGCCGAGAGGCCACGCCGTCGACGCGCCTTGCAGCACCCCACGCCACCTCCGCCCACTATAAATAGAGACGATCGGCTCCTCCTCTCTTCACACAACTCACTCCCCTCTCCTCACTGATCACTCTCCCCCAACCAATTTCACCTCTCACCGCCAGAGCTGCTCGAATTGCAAGCTCGAACTTGCCGGAGCCCGTTGAAGCTTTGCTTCGCCTGGAGCCTCGCCAAGCTCCACCACTGCACCAGGGCTTCCTCATCGACTACCACTTCCCGGCAGCTTGCCCACCACCTGCAACGGCCTGGTACTCCTCCGACCCCCTACGCTCGCTGCACGCCGGATCCCGTCGGAGACGACGACGATCCCCGGCCGCTTAGATCTTCTCTAATCCAACGCCTCTCATCGCGTACGGCTTCGGCGTTAAATAGTCGCTGATAGGTGGTTCCCACCTCGTCAGACGGCCCACTCGCACGGCGCGTTGCTGGGCCATAACGTTTCGTTTAAATCTTGGGCCGTAGGCTTTTCCCGCGCGGCCTGATGACCCACAAGTATAGGGGATCGCAACAGTCTTCGAGGGAAGTATTACCCAATTTATTGATTCGACACAAGGGGAGACAAAGAACACTTGAAAGCCTTAACAACGGAGTTGTCAATTCAGCGCACCTGAAACAGACTTGCTCGCAAGAGTTTATCAATAGTAACAGTTTTATAGCAGTAGCAGTAGGGAAATAACAGCAGCAGAGTAACAAAGACAGCAGTAGTGATTTTAGTAAACAGCAGGATTAAAATACTAGGCACGGGGACGGATAACGGGCGTTGCATGGATGAGAGAAACTCATGTAACAATCATAGCAGGGCATTTGCAGATAATAATAAAACGGTATCCAAGTACTAATCAATCAATAGGCATGTGTTCCAATTATAGTCGTACGTGCTCGCAATGAGAAACTTGCACACCATCTTTTGTCCTACCAGCCGGTGGCAGCCGGGCCTCAAGGGAAACTACTGGATATTAAGGTACTCCTTTTAATAGAGTACCGAGCAAAGCATTAACACTCCGTGAACACATGTGATCCTCACATCGCTACCATTCCCTCCGGTTGTCCCGATTCTGTCACTTCGGGGCCATTGGTTCCGGACAGCGACATGTGTATACAACTTGCAGGTAAGACCATAAACAATGAATATCATGATGAAATAATAACATGTTCAGATCTGAGATCATGGCACTCGGGCCCTAGTGACAAGCATTAAGCATAACAAGTTGCAACAATATCATAAAAGTACCATCTACGGACACTAGGCACTATGCCCTAACAATCTTATGCTATTACATGACCAATCTCATCCAATCCCTACCATCCCCAGCCTACAGCGGGGGAATTACTCACACATGGATGGGGGAAACATTGCTGGTTGATGGAGAGGCGTTGGCGGTGATGGCGGTGATGATCTCCTCCAATTCCCCGTCCCGGCGGAGTGCCGAACGGAGACTTCTGGCCCCGCGACGGAGTTTCGCGATGTGGCGTTCGAGGGTTTCGGCGACTTCGACTTCTCCCCGTGCGTTTAGGTCGAGGCGACAAGTAGTCCGAGGGGGCGCGGAGGCCAGCCGAGGGGGCCACACCATGGCCGCGCGCCCCCCCTGGGCCGCGCCGCCTATGGTGTGGGGCCCTCGCCTCCACCTTACTTGTCCTTCTGGCTCCGTCAGTATTCTGGAAAATAGGCCCTTTCGTCAAAATCCCGAGGTTTTTCCTGAAAGTTGGATTTCTGCACAAAAACGAGACACCAGAACAGTTCTGCTGAAAACAGCGTTAGTCCGTGTTAGTTGCATCCAAAATACACAAATTAGAGGCAAAACAATAGCAAAAGGGTTCGGGAAAGTAGATACGTTTTGGACGTATCAACTCCCAAGCTTAGCTTATTGCTTGTCCTCAAGCAATTCAGTTAACAACTGAGCGATAAAAGAACTTTCACGAACACATTTGCTCATATGATGTATATATTCTCATGATATGGCTAATACTTGAGCAGTTCATAATAAGGTACATGCAAATAAGATCATCTAACAGCTATGTCAATCATGAAGAGGTACCAACAATTAATAATAAGCATCATGAATCATGTATATAAGCAGGATTGCAATGTTCATAAGAGAGTATGATAAAGTGGTATCTCGCTTGCCTGTATTTGATTGGCAAAACATAAATGCCCGGGCACCTCTGGAGTTCATAGAAAGACTAGAAGTAGTGATTGTCAAAGATAAAAGCATCAAAGTTATACCACAATCAATCATATTTTGAGACAAGCATATTACACTAAGAATGACAGTTGTGCTCTCAAGAAAGTGCTCAAAGAAAGGATGGAGACACAACATAAAAGTAAAAGATTGACCCTTCGCAGAGGGAAGCAGGGATTAACATGCGCTAGAGCTTTTCATTTGTAAAGCAGGAGTAAAATTATTTTGAGAAGTGTTTGTTGTTGTCAACGAATGGTAATGGGTACACTAACTACCTCGCCAACCGGACTTTCAAGAGCGGCTCCCATGAATTATTTGCATTTTTATGTGGCACTCCTTCCAACCTTTCTTACACAAACCATGGCTAACCGAATCCTCGGGTGCCTGCCAACAATCACATACCATGAAGGAGTGCCTTTTTAATTTAGTTTTATTATGATGATGACACTCCCCCAACCTTTGCTTACACAAGCCATGGCTAACCGAATCCTTCGGGTGCCGTCCAACAATCACAAACCATGGAGGAGTGTCTATTTAAGTTAATTAATTTGGGACTGGGAATCCCATTGCCAGCTCTTTTTGCAAAATTATTGGATAAGCGGATGTGCCACTATTCCATATGAGAGTCCGTCAAAAGTAAATGACAAGGTTGAAAGCTAAACACCACATACTTCCTCATGAGCTATGAAACATTAACACAAATTAAGAAGCATTTTGAAGATTTTAAAGGTAGCGCATGAGAATTTACTTTGGAATGGTTTGAAATGCCATGCATAGGTATTTATGGTGGACACTCTGGAATAACTTGGTTTTCATGTGTTTGGAGGCACGAGCAGCGTTCCCGCTCAGTACAAGTGAAGGCTAGCAAAAGACTAGGGAGCGACAAATCAAGAGAGCAATAACTGTCATAATCATGCTTGCGGCAAAATAAATTAACTGAGGCATAAAAGTGATACAAGAACTCTGAAGCAATTGTAAATCATGGAGGCTTAATTGACTTTTGTTCAGTCATATGCATGCGTGAGCATGTGCAAGTCGATATAAATGAATTATTCAGAGGAGGATACCACAATGCCATACTTACTTATGAATAAAACAATGCAAGCAAACATCCATGACATGCTACTCATATTAATAAATTGGAGCTAAACATGAGAGATCATGAACTACAAGACTTTCTTAAATAACATATACCTCACATGAACCAACTAAGAATGCTCACATGGATGAGTATATGTACAAAAATGAAAACAAATAGAGTTCATACCAGCCTCTCACCACAATCAGATTGTCGTAGATCGTCATTATTGCCTTTTCACTTGTGTAGCTTGGATAATATGAAATGAAAACCATGCTCCAGCCACCGAAGACCATTGAACTCATGATGAACTTTACAAACCAAAGAAGAACAGCAAATATTTTTGGTGTTTTCGAATTTGAGAACAAGAACAAAAGAAAACAAGCAAACAAAGCAAAATCTTTTTGGGTTTTCTTATAGCAAACTAGCAATAGAAAATAAAGCGAAACAAATGCAAGAAACCAAGATAAACAAATGTTGAAGAGAAACAACAGAACTATTTTTGGTCTTTTTGTGTTTTGGGAAAGAAACAAAGCAAGAACAAGAAATAGCAAACTAAAAGAAACACAGAAAAGCGAAATGGCAGAAATCTGCCAAAACCTGACAGCAGTACAGAAATCGATTTTTACAAAAATCTTACGTTGCTCAGTTCAAAAAGTGTTCAACTAATGAAAGTTAGATAACAACCTGGGGAACCTGCACAAAAATTTGCAGTCAAAATAACGTTCTGGCTGTGCGCACGAATTTTTACGGTAACAGCCCAGAATCTGTTTTCAGGCAGCACTTCCCCAAATATCATCTTCCTCTCATTAGAAAACCACTCAAACAAACTAAACAAGTATATACAAGTATCCAGCAACCATAATATGCAAAGAATGAGTGATGCCGGTATACCTCCCCCCAAGCTTAGGCTTTTGGCCTAAGTGGAGTTCAACCCCATCGAGGGTCTGGGTTCCACGCCGGTGGATCATACATGGAGTAGTCATAATAAGGTACCGATGCAGAGGAAAAACGTGGGGGCTCATACCCAGCTTGTGGATGCGAAGAGCTTGCTGCATCGGATGACGAGTCGAGGTGTTCCTCGACCTCATCCGTGTTGTCTCGTGCACGATGGCTTCCTCCCTCGATGTATGCATTAACTGCACTTTCCGTGACTGACCAATCCTCCCTGGAATCAAGGTTAAACAGAGAAGGTGCAGGCAATCCTACTAATTTTTCAACTTTCTTAGTCCTTGTCCAAGATTTCTTGTAAAATGTTATTCTATAAGACAGGTTCCCTAAATTAGACGAATTAGAAAGAAATTCATGCTTAATCATGGAAGCTATGTCAAGTTTCTCCATAGGGAGCGGAATATCAAGACTGTGAGGTCTCACATTATGCATAGCTAATAAACGAGAGGCGATGAGACCCCCACAAATTCCTCCCTTCTCACGGTTAGTGGCAAGTCTGTTGGCTATCAAAGCTCCCAAGTTATAAGTCCTATTACCTTGTAATGCAGCAGCTAGAAAGGCTAGATCCGGGATAGTTATTTTACCTCCATTCTTTCTCGCTAGAACGCACTTGGTAATGAAATAAGCAAAGTAACGAATAGCTGGGAAATGAATGCTACTGATTTTACCATCATCCTCTGAGAAACTCCTTCCATGACAAATCATCTTGAAGAGGTCCAAGAGCTCTTGCGGCGATCCCTTTATCTTCTCACATGATCCCCATTGCGGCACTTTGATTGCTGCACAAAAATCACTGAATGGCAAGTTGACAGTTTTATTATAAATTTTGTACTGAACCATGGGGTTAGATCGTGACCAATTGAATTTAAAATCTTGCACTACTGACATAGTCAGTTTCACATATTGGCATGGTTCCCCATCAACAAAATCATCCAATCCTGCACGAGAGATTAATCTTTGAACGTCCTGCAAGATCCCTGCACTTCTCATAAAATCCGCACACGGATAGTAAGTGGGATATACTCCTTCTTCTCGGTGAACTCTCATGACCTGTGGCACCTCCAACTCATGTTGGTTGAGTTGGTGCCTACCTCCTTCCATTTTCTGAAATTTTCAACAAACAATATAAAACTTGATTTGGTGACATATAATTGAGGGAAACTACTTTAGGAACTTGCTAGAGTACTAATCATGCATCAAAACTAATTTCTACCACTTAGAACAAGCATGCAAGCTCACTAAACATGTTACCTACAGCAGCAAAATATTCAAGATATACTCAACCAAACAAAATTCTATTTGGATAATCGAAGGAGTCACATACCGGAGAGCAAATGTGCCAAATTTCAAACAGAAATCTGGGCTGAGCAAAGAGATCGAAAAATCCTGAGCTCTTGAGCAAAAACACGAGTGAGAGAAAGTTGGTTCGAGTTTTTTCGGGAGAGAGAAGATGCTGGGAGAAAGAGATGATGTAGTGGGGCAGGAGGGCCCACACCACAGGGTGGCGCGCCCACCTCCTTGGCCGCGCCGGCCTGTGGTGTGGCACCCGTGGTGCCCCACAGGTCATCCTCTGGTGCTCCCAGGTGCCTCGTCGAAAAATAGGACCAACGGTGTAATTTTCGCGAATTTTTGAAAACTTTGAAAAATGCACATTTCTGGGTATTAAGTTTATTATTACTGGCCAGGAAATTTTTTGAAATCTCAAATCAACTAAGAAACTTTGCAAATTAAAAATGCTACAGCAACTAAAGCAAGTGGAGGAAGAAAGAGATGTTGTTTACCTCCTCTATGCATATAAAATGTATTTGTTAACAAGGTTGATCAAGTCTTGCCACCAAATAAATTTTACATAGCATATGAAGAAATAAACCTCAAATCAATCATGTTACCTTGAATTGTATTGATATGGATCCAATCACAAGAGTTTGATATTCTTCTTTAGGCTCATATATAGGACAATCAATAGTTCCCACTTTGATAGTTCTCACATGAGAAATAGTATTAACTCCGCACGCTTTTTCAATCCTCTTGGGGAAATAGACGGTGTGTTCCTTATCATCAACATTGAAAGTAACCTTTCCTTTATTGCAATCAATAACAGCCCCTGCGGTGTTAAGAAAAGGTCTCCCAAGAATAATAGACATATTATCGTCTTCAGGCATTTCCAACACAACAAAATCAGTTAATATCAAGCAGTTATTAGTAACTTGAACAGGAACATCCTCACATATACCAACAGGAATAGCAGTAGATTTATCATCCATTTGCAAAGATATATCAGTAGGTATCAACTTATCTAAATAAAGTCTCTTATAAAGAGAAAAAGGCATAACACTAACACCGGCTCCCAAGTCACATAGAGCAGTTTTAACATAATTATTCTTAATAGAACAAGGAATAGTAGGTATACCTGGGTCGCCCAACTTCTTCGGAACTTTGCCATTGAAAGATTAATTAGCAAGCATAGTGGAAATTTCCTCATTGGGGATTTTCCTTTTGTTAGTAACAATATCTTTCATATACTTTGAATAAGGAGGCAATTTAATAGCATCACTCAAAGGGATTTGCAAGAATAAAGGTTTCATCCAATCACAAAATTTATTATAGTGTTCTTCTTCCTTTGATTTTAGTTTCTTAGCAGGAAAAGGCATTTGCTTTTGCACCCAAGGTTCTCTTTCATTACCATGTTTCTCAGCAATAAAATCTTCTTTAGTATACTTTTTATTTTTAGCATGCTTTTCAGGTTCTTTTTCAACCTCTTCTTTATCAGGAGTATCATTCTTATCATTATCTTTCTCATGTTCATTACCACTTTCAGTTTCAGCATCATAAATAGAAATACTATTAGGATCATTAACAGGTTCAGAGGATTCTACAACATTTTTATGTTTCTTTTCTTTTTCTTAGATGGAGCTCTAGGTTCAATGCGTTGAGAATCTTGTTCAATTCTTTTGGGATGCCCTTCAGGATATAGAGGATCCTGGGTAGAGACACCACCTCTAGTTGTTACTTCATAAGCATGTTTTTCTTTAGAATTATTTCCTAGCAAGTCATTTTGCACTTTAGTGAGTTGATCAATTTGAGTTTGAATCATATGAAAATGTTTAACAAGCATCTTAACATCATTGGAGGTTCTCTCCACAATATCATGCAATTGACTAATAGCTTGAGAATTTTCCATTAGATGATTCTCTACTCTCATATTAAAATTTTCTTGCTTAACAATATAATTATCAAACTCATCTAAGCATTGCGCAGGAGGTTTTGAATACGGAATATCTTCCCTAGTAAAGCGTTGAAGGGAATTTACCTCAATCATGGATGAAGGGGGAATTATCTCACATATATCTTCTATGGGAGGTAGATTCTTCACATCTTCGGATTTAATACCTTTCTCCTTGAGAGACTTCTTGGCTTCCCTCATATCTTCATCATTCAATTTAATTAAACCCCTCTTCTTCACTATTGGCGTTGGAGTTGGTTCAGGCGTAGTCCAATCATCATAATTCCGGCCTATTTTAGCCAATAATTCTTCAGCGTCGTCTGGAGTTCTTTTCCTGAAAACACAACCAGCACAACTATCCAGGTATGCCCTAGACTCAATGGTTAGTCCACTATAAAATATATCAAGTAAATCATGCTTTTCCAAATCATGGTCAGGCTGAGCTCTAATAAGAGAGCAAAATCTCGCCCAAGCCTCAGGCAATTTCTCTCCATCTTCTTGATCAAAATTATAAATTCTCTGCAAAGCAGCATGTTGAGCACTAGCAGGAAAGTATTTCCGGAAGAAAACATTAAGCAATTCTTTTGGACTTTTAATAGAACTAGGTGGCAAACTATTATACCAAGTTTTAGCGTCATCCTTTAATGAGAATGGAAAGATTTTAGCAACAAAGTAAGTACGCATCTTAACATCATCAGAAAACAAGCTACTCAGAGTAGATAACTCAGTCATGTGTTCAACAACACTTTCTTTTTCAGTACCACAAAAGGGTGTTTTCTCAACAATAGCTATATGAGATAGATCAAGAGAAAAATCATAATCTTTATCCTTAATGTTTATAGGAGATGTGGAAAATTTAGGATCAGGAGACAGTTTATATCTAACAGTATGTTCTGCAAGCAACTTTTTAATTTTTCTTGCATCAGTAGTAGCATTGCATTTTTCAATAAAATCATCATCAAGTTCCACATAATCTTCATCAAGATCATCACTAGAGTATTCAAGTTCAGGTGAATTAACAGGTGTAGTAGCATTAGGAGTTTCAGTATTTTCAATTTGTCTAGACCTAGCAATCGTAGCATCTAGAAAGGATCCCAATGAACCACTATCATCAAGCACAGCAGAAGCATCATCAATATTATAAGAATTTTCAGATTCAGCAGAAGTACCAACATTTGAAGCTTGTGGTGGTGAAACAAGTTTACTTATCACAGATGGTGAATCAAGAGCAGCAGAGGTACTCAGAGTTGTACCTTTTCTTGTAGTGGATGGTAATATGGCGACCTTAGTATCGCGAGGTTTACCCATGATGGAGAATTTGCAGCGAACAATATCAATCCAAGTGAACTTCCAAATAAAGCTATGCTCCCCGGCAACGGCGCCAGAAAATAGTCTTGATGACCCACAAGTATAGGGGATCGCAACAGTCTTCGAGGGAAGTAAAACCCAATTTATTGATTCGACACAAGGGGAGACAAAGAATACTTGAAAGCCTTAACAGCGGAGTTGTCAATTCAGCTGCACTGGAAACAGACTTGCTCGCAAGAGTTTATCAAGAGTAATGAGTTTTATAGCAGAGTAGAAACAATGAACAGAGTAACGGAAACACAGAGTGATTTTAGTAAACAACAGGATTAAAATACGTAGGCACGGGGACGGATGACGGGCGTTGCATGGATGAGAGAAACTCATGTAACAATCATAGCAGGGCATTTGCAGATAATAATAAAACATTATCCAAGTACTAATCAATCAATAGGAATGTGTTCCAATTATAGTCGTACGTGCTCGCAATGAGAAACTTGCACAACATCTTTTGTCCTACCAGCCGGTGGCAGCCGGGCCTCAAGGGAAACTACTGGATATTAAGGTACTCCTTTTAATAGAGTACCGGAGCAAAGCATTAACACTCCGTGAACACATGTGATCCTCACGTCACTACCATCCCCTCCGGTTGTCCCGATTCTTGTCACTTCGGGGCCATTGGTTCCGGACAGCGACATGTGTATACAACTTGCAGGTAAGACCATAAACAATGAATATCATGATGAAATAATAACATGTTCAGATCTGAGATCATGGCACTCGGGCCCTAGTGACAAGCATTAAGCATAACAAGTTGCAACAATATCATAAAAGTACCATCTACGGACACTAGGCACTATGCCCTAACAATCTTATGCTATTACATGACCAATCTCATCCAATCCCTACCATCCCCTTCAGCCTACAGGGGGGAATTACTCACACATGGATGGGGGAAACATTGCTGGTTGATGGAGAGGCGTTGGCGGTGATGGCGGTGATGATCTCCTCCAATTCCCCGTCCCGGCGGAGTGCCGAACGGAGACTTCTGGCTCCCGCGACGGAGTTTCGCGATGTGGCGGCGTTCTGGAGGGTTTCTGGCGACTTCGACTTCTCCCGTGCGTTTTTAGGTCGAGGCGAATAAGTAGTCCGAAGGGGGGCGTCGGAGGCCAGCCGAGGGGGCCACACCACAGGGCCGCGCGGGCCCCCGGGCCGCGCCGCCCTATGGTGTGGGGCCCTCGGGCCTCCACCTTACTTGTCCTTCTGGCTCCGTCAGTATTCTGGGAAAATAGGCCCTTTCGTCAAAATCCCGAGGTTTTTCCTGAAAGTTGGATTTCTGCACAAAAACGAGACACCAGAACAGTTCTGCTGAAAACAACGTTAGTCCGTGTTAGTTGCATCCAAAATACACAAATTAGAGGCAAAACAATAGCAAAAGGGTTCGGGAAAGTAGATACGTTTTGGACGTATCACGGCCTAGTTAGTTCAAACTTCGTTTAATTCGTTTAATTACAAAATTCTTACAGATGCCAACTTCAAATTTGAATTGTTTGAAATCTACCAAACCAAATCTATCAAACTTTATACCGTTGGAAAGCCCATGAAATTATCTAACAAATGCCACTGGTCCCATCTCCAAATTCGTAGTAGAATTTAAATGCTAAAAATAACAAGTCAGGGACTTTTGCAACTTGAAACTTAATTTAAAATTCAACCATAATTGATTTTGAGTTGATTCCAACTCTCATAAATCACAATTGATGTTCCTTAATTGTTTATGTAATAATATAGCCAAGTTGTTTGCATGATCATGGACTAGATCAAATAATGGCTATGTAGTCAATTCTAGAACAATTCAACTTGGAATTCAAATTTAATAAATAATATGAGAGCTACTCTCTCATTTAAATCTTGATCCTAAGTAATATAACCAGGGGGAATGACTTAGGCTAATGAACCCCTGATAATTATTACTTAGAGATTTTAATTCATTTAAATGTTAAGTTTTAAAACTATGTGAAGTGTAGCACTTCAATTAAATTATACTCACATATAATAGATATGGAATGTTGACTTAGTCAACCTATATTTCATACCTGATTATTATATGAAGAGATTAAATCTTAATATGTAATAAGAAGAAATTAATTTCTCTAAGGATCTAAATACCAAATTAAAGAAATAAGAATAATGAGAGGAAATTATTTATCTCTTAAGTAAGAATCAATCAAGTAATCCACCATGCCATGTTTGATTGATGATAGGATTTGTGTGTGAACTCTTTGAGTGTTTTTAGTTTAGTATGTGAGCTTGGTTTAGTATTTATACCTCGTATTCGTATATAGACGCTAGTAACGAGGAATATCAAGAGGAGGAAGCCTACTCCCAAGAAGAAGAGGAGAACTTCGATACTACTCAGCCAAGGCAAGCTAATACTCTTGCTAACCACCATGATGCAAAGCTCTACAAGAGCAAGGCACCATCACCCTTTACTTTTATGTATTACCTATCCCATGTTTTTACCTTGCAATTATTTTTGCTTATTTACTTCAAAGTACTTTTTGATTTATGATTCACTTGGTATAGAGTAGAACATTCAAGGTTAGCTTAGAAACACTCAAAGCTAGATAGCACCCCTCATGATAGTTGCTAGTGCTAATCAATTAAAATTTGGACTACTCTAGATGGGAACATGTGACTTTGAAATGAAGTTGAAACCTTGGAATGATGGTTCATTCCATTGAATGACTTTGAAGGTGAATATGACCAAGAGAAGATGGTGATTTTTGATATAAAACTGATATGGGTTTGAATGCGATACCTTTCCAATTATACAAGTACCCCCACAATACCTGATTATGGGTAGGGCTTAACTAGAAACTTGTGTATTTTAGTATGGGTTCCCTCTAAACAAGCATCATAGGGGTTACGCCGAGGCTGCCTCCGTATATGAGAAATGATGTGAATATGAGGTGAATGTACGACCCAAGCCCTGTGCAGTTCCCGGGTTAACAGTTGGTTTTCACCGGGAGGCCAAGCTCATGGGGAGAGGTGCCTATACTAGGACATATAAGTGAAAGGTTAAGGTTGATGATCCGCGTACTGAGTTACGATGATTCGGGGTTATCCTCGACGGATGTAATCAAAAGTTGTGGCACAAGAGTACAACCTCTGCAGAGTGTTAAACCTATTCGAATAGCCGTGTCCGTGGTTATGGACGGTTGGAAAGGCCATACTATTTCCATTATCAGAATTTTGAAAAGGATGATGAATGGTGATTTGACTTGGATCCCAAATGAATTGTGGGAATGACACTAATGTTCCCACTTGAGTTAGTCTAGCAAATGATGGGTCTTTACTAAATGTTTATCAAATTAAAACTTGGCTTTATGCAAAGAAACCTAGAGCTTAGCACCCCTTTACTACACTTAATATGTTTTACCTTAGTATTAGTTTGCGAGTACTTTAAAGTACTCATGGCTTTGCCCTGGCTATTCAAATGCCAGACTTTGAAGAGGAGCAACAGTATCAGGATGACGGACAACAGGACGTCTACGATAACTAGGATCGTCTTCTAACGTCAAGCGTTGCCTGTGGAATAGATAGTCCACTACTACTACGCTTCCGCTACTTATTTGTGATGTTGAACAATCTATTTGTGTAATATTGGATCATGTGATCCCTTGTTGTAAGACCTTATGTGTTGTAATAAATGATGACTCTGAACTACTTACTATTATGTCTCGCAAAAACAATCTTCCTGGGATTGCGATGTATGATGTAATAGGGCATCCGGACTTAAAAATTCGGGTGTTGACAAGTTGGTATCAGAGCCATTGTTTGACCTTAGGAGACCCTAGTTAGAATGGACGTCCGAAAAAAAAACTTAGTTTCAAAACAAAGGAAGTAAATATTTCTGAAAACTTATTCTCACTCTTATCCTTGAGATCTTTTTCAAAATGAGAAATTCATGCTCTACTTTTCCTTGAAATTTCTACATAAAATTTTGCACACTTGATCACTTCTCTAACTTACTCATCCTCATTGCTCACAGATGGAGTACCAATGGGAGTTCTATCAGCTTGGTCCCGGAGGCGACCTAAGGTTCGAAAAGGATTTGAAGCAACTAGTGGAATATCTAGGACACCCGTATCCCGAGTTCTTCGGAATACCCCTCAACAACCACTCCGGAGAACCACCTCGGTGGGAAGTTGATGGCGTGTATTTCACACGTTCGTTGGGCAACCCCAAGAGGAAGGTATGATGAGCACAGCAGTTTTCCCTCAAAGAAACCAAGGTTTATCGAACCAGAGGAGCTAAGAAGCACGTTGAAGGTTGATGGCGGCGGGATGTAGTGCGGCGCAACACCAGGGATTCCGGCGCCAACGTGGAACCCACAACACAACCAAAGTACTTTGCCCCAACGAAACAGTGAGGTTGTCAATCTCACCGGCTTGCTGTAACAAAGGATTAACCGTATTGTGTTGAAGATGATTGTTTGCAGAGAAAACAGTAAAAACAAGTATTGCAGTAGATTGTATTTCAGTAAAGAGAATTGGACCGGGGTCCACAGTTCACTAGAGGTGTCTCTCCCATAAGACGAACAGCATGTTGGGTGAACAAATTACAGTTGGGCAATTGACAAATAAAGAGAGCATAACAATGCACATACATATTATGATGAGTATAGTGAGATTTAATTGGGCATTACGACAAAGTACATAGACCGCCATCCAACTGCATCTATGCCTAAAAAGTCCACCTTCAGGTTATCATCCCCTCCAGTATTAAGTTGCAAAGCAACAGACAATTGCATTAAGTATGGTGCGTAATGTAATCAACAACTACATCCTTAGACATAGCATCAATGTTTTATCCCTAGTGGCAACAGCACAACACAACCTTAGAACTTTCTGTCACTGTCCCAGGTGTCAATGCAGGCATGAACCCACTATCGAGCATAAGTACTCCCTCTTGGAGTTAAAAGCATCTACTTGGCCAGAGCATCTACTAATAACGGAGAGCATGCAAGATCATAAACAACACTTAAGCATAACTTTGATAATCAACATAACAAGTATTCTCTATTCATCGGATCCCAACAAACGCAACATATAGAATTACATATAGATGATCTTGATCATGATAGGCAGCTCACAAGATCCGACAATGATAGCACAATGGGGAGAAGACAACCATCTAGCTACTGCTATGGACCCATAGTCCAGGGGTAGACTACTCACTCATCACTCCGGAGGCGACCATGGCGGTGTAGAGTCCTCCGGAGATGATCCCCTCTCCGGCAGGTGCCGGAGGCGATCTCCGTGGATCCCCGAGATGGGATCGGGTGACGTCGCAAGGTTTTCCGTATCGTGGCTCTGCACCGGGGTTTCGTCACGAGGCTTTAAGTAGGCGAAGGGTAGGTCAAGAGGCGGCACAGGGGGGGGGCGCCGCTAGGGTTTGGCCACCCTGGCCCCTCTTCGTCTCGTCTTCGGTCTTCTGGAAGCTTCGTAAAAATAGGCCTCTGGGATTTTATTTCCCAATTCCGAGAATATTTCTTTACTAGGATTTCTGAAACCAAAAACAGCAGAAAACAGCAACTGGCACTTCGCATCTTGTTAATAGGTTAGTTCCAGAAAATGCACGAATATGACATAAAGTGTGCATAAAACATGTAGATAACATCAATAATGTGGCATGGAACACAAGAAATTATCGATACGTTGGAGACGTATCAGCATCCCCAAGCTTAGTTCTGCTCGTCCCGAGCAGGTAAAACGATAACAAAGATAATTTCTGGAGTGACATGCCATCATAATCTTGATCATACTATTTGTAAAGCATATGTAAAGAATGCAGCGATCAAAACAATGTGTATGACATGAGTAAACAAGTGAATCATAAAGCAAAGACTTTTCATGAATAGCACTTCAAGACAAGCATCAATAAGTCTTGCATAAGAGTTAACTCATAAAGCAATAATTCAAAGTAAAGGTATTGAAGCAACACAAAAGAAGATTAAGTTTCAGCGGTTGCTTTCAACTTGTAACATGTATATCTCATGGATATTGTCAACATAGAGTAATATAATAAGTGCAATAAGCAAGTATGTAGGAATCAATGCACAGTTCACACAAGTGTTTGCTTCTTGAGGTGGAGAGAAATAGGTGAACTGACTCAACATTGAAAGTAAAAGAATGGTCCTCATAGAGGAAAAGCATCGATTGCTATATTTGTGCTAGAGCTTTGATTTTGAAAACATGAAACAATTTTGTCAACGGTAGTAATAAAGCATATGCATCATGTAAATTATATCTTATAAGTTGCAAGCCTCATGCATAGTGTACTAATAGTGCCCGCACCTTGTCCTAATTAGCTTGGACTACCTGGATTATCACCGCAATACATATGCTTTAACCAAGTTTCACAAAGGGGTACCTCTATGCCGCCTGTACAAAGGTCTAAGGAGAAAGCTCGCATTTGGATTTCTCGCTTTTGATTATTCTCAACTTAGACATCCATACCGGGACAACATAGACAACAGATAATGGACTCCTCTTTTAATGCTTTAAGCATTTGACAACAATTAATTCTTTTCTCATTAGAGATTTGAGGATATTTGTCCAAAACTGAAACTTCCACCATGAATCATGGCTTTAGTTAGCGGCCCAATGTTCTTCTCTCACAATATGCATGCTCAAACCATTCAACTCAGTGTAGATCGCCCTTACTTCAGACAAGACGAACATGCATAGCAACTCACATGATATTCAACAATGAGTTGATGGCGTTCCCCAGAAACATGGTTATCGCACAACAAGCAACTTAATAAGAGATAAAGTGCATAATTACATATTCAATACCACAATAGTTTTTAAGCTATTTGTCCCATGAGCTATATATTGCAAAGGTGAATGATGGAATTTAAAGGTAGCACTCAAGCAATTTACTTTGGAATGGCGGGAAAATACCATGTAGTATAGGTAGGTATGGTGGACACAAATGGCATAGTGGTTGGCTCAAGTATTTTGGATGCATGAGAAGTATTCCCTCTCGATACAAGGTTTAGGCTAGCAAGGTTATTTGAAACAAACACAAGGATGAACGGTACAGCAAAACTCACATAAAAGACATATTGAAAACATTATAAGACTCTACACCGTCTTCCTTGTTGTTCAAACTCAAAACTAGAAATTATCTAGACCTTAGAGAAACCAAATATGCAAACCAAATTTTAGCATGCTCTATGTATTTCTTCATTAATGGGTGCAAAGCATATGATGCAAGAGCTTAAACATGAGCACAACAATTGCCAAGTATCACATTACCCAAGACATTTTAGCAATTACTACATGTATCATTTTCCAATTCCAACCATATAACAATTTAACGAAGGAGAAACTTCGCCATGAATACTATGAGTAGAAACCAAGGACATATTTGTCCATATGCTACAGCGGAGTGTGTATCTCTCCCATAAAGTGAATGCTAGGATCCATTTTATTCAAACAAAACAAAAACAAAAACAAACCGACGCTCCAAGAAAAAGCACATAAGATGTGGCCGAATAAAAATGTAGTTTCAGGGGAGGAACCTGATAATTTGTTGATGAAGAAGGGGATGCCTTGGGCATCCCCAAGCTTAGACGCTTGAGTCTTCTTGATATATGCAGGGGTGAACCACGGGTGCATCCCCAAGCTTAGAGCTTTCACTCTCCTTGATCATGTTGCATCATACTCCTCTCTTGATCCTTGAAAACTTCCTCCACACCAAACTCGAAACAACTCATTAGAGGGTTAGTGCACAATATAAATTGACATATTCAGAGGTGACACAATCATTCTTAACACTTCTGGACATTGCATAATGCTACTGGACATTAGTGGATCAAAGAAATTCATCCAACATAGCGAAAGAGGCAATGCGAAATAAAAGGCAGAATCTGTCAAAACAGAACAGTTCGTATTGAAGAATTTTAAAATGGCACCAGACTTGCTCAAACGAAAATGCTCAAATTGAATGAAAGTTGCGTACATATCTGAGGATCATGCTCGTAAATTGGCGTAATTTTCTGAGCTACCTACAGGGAGATAGACCCAGATTCGTGACAGCAAAGAAATCTGGAACTGCGCAGTAATCCAAATCTAGTACTTACTTTTCTATCAACGGCTTAACTTGGCACAACAAAACTCAAAACTAAGATAAGGAGAGGTTGCTACAGTAGTAAACAACTTCCAAGACACAAAATAAAAACAAAGTACTGTAGGTAAAAACATGGTTTGTCTCCCATAAGCGCTTTTCTTTTTCAGCTAGGCGCAGAAAGTGTGTATCAAGTAACATCGAGAGATGAAGCATCAACATCATAATTTGTTCTAATAATAGAATCATAAGGTACCTTCATTCTCTTTCTAGGGAAGTGTTCCATACCTTTCTTGAGAGGAAATTGATATTTTATATTACCTTCCCTCATATCAATAATAGCACCAACAGTTCGAAGAAAAGGTCTTCCCAATATAATTGGACAAGATGCATTGCATTCAATATCCAAGACAACAAAATCAACGGGAACAAGATTATTGTTAACGGTAATGCGAACATTATCAACTTTACCCAAAGGTTTCTTTGTAGAATGATCAGCAAGATTAACATCCAAATAACAATTTTTCAGCGGTGGCAAGTCAAGCATATTATAAATTTTCTTAGGCATAACAGAAATACTTGCACCAAGATCACATAAAGCATTACAATCAAAATCTTTAACCTTCATCTTAATGATGGGCTCCCAACCATCTTCTAGCTTTTTAGGAATAGAGGCTTCGCGCTCTAGTTTCTCTTCTCTAGCTTTTATGAGAGCATTTGTAATATGATGCGTGAAAGCCAAATTTATAGCACTAGCATTAGGACTTTTAGCAAGTTTTTGCAAGAACTTTATAACTTCAGAGATGTGGCAATCATCAAAATTCAAACCATTATAATCTAAAGCAATGGGATCATCATCCCCAATGTTGGAAAAAATTTCAGCAGCTTTATCACAGGCAGTTTCAGCAGTTTTAGCAGTTTCAGGCAGTTTTTCGCGCTTTGCATTAGAAGTGGAAACATTGCTAACACCAATTCTTTTATTAGTATGAGTAGGAGGTGCAGCAACATGTGTAGCATTAGCATTACTAGTGGTGGTAATAGTCCAAACTTTAGCTATATTCTTCTCTTTAGCTAGTTTTTCATTTTCTTCTCTATCCCACCTAGCACGCAGTTCAGCCATTAATCTTATATTCTCATTAATTCTAACTTGAATGGCATTTGCTGTAGTAGTAATTTTATTATGATAATTCTCATTAGGCAAAACTTTTGATTTCAAAAGATCAACATCAGAGGCAAGACTATCAACTCTAGAAACAAGAATATCAATTTTATTGAGTTTTTCCTCAACAGATTTGTTAAAAGCAGTTTGTGTACTAATAAATTCTTTAAGCATGGCTTCAAGTCCAGGGGGTGAATTCCTATTATTGTTGTAAGAATTTCCATAAGAATTACCATAGCCGTTGCCATTATTATAAGGATATGGCCTATAGTTGTTACTAGAATTGTTCCGGTAAGCATTGTTGTTGAAATTATTATTTTTAATGAAGTTTACATCAACATGTTCTTCTTGTGCAACCAATGAAGCTAACGGAACATTATTAGGATCAATATTTGTCCTATCATTCACAAGCATAGACATAATAGCATCAACCTTATCATTCAAGGAAGAGGATTCCTCAACAGAATTTACCTTCTTACCTTGTGGAGCTCTTTCCGTGTGCCATTCAGAGTAGTTGATCATCATATTATCAAGAAGCCTTGTTGCTTCACCAAGAGTGATGGACATAAAGGTACCTCCAGCAGCTGAATCCAATAAATTCCGCGAAGAAAAATTTAGTCCTGCATAGAAGGTTTGGATGATCATCCAAGTAGTCAGTCCATGGGTTGGGCAATTTTTAACCAGAGATTTCATTCTTTCCCAAGCTTGAGCAACATGTTCAGTATCTAATTGTTTAAAATTCATTATGCTACTCCTCAAAGATATAATTTTAGCAGGGGGATAATATCTACCAATAAAAGCATCCTTGCATTTAGTCCATGAATCAATACTATTCTTAGGCAGAGATAGCAACCAATCTTTAGCTCTTCCTCTTAATGAGAAAGGGAACAATTTTAGTTTAATAATATCACCATCTACATCTTTATATTTTTGCATTTCACATAGTTCAACAAAATTATTAA
The DNA here is from genome assembly GCA_030979885.1 of Lolium multiflorum. NCBI lineage: Eukaryota > Viridiplantae > Streptophyta > Magnoliopsida > Poales > Poaceae > Lolium > Lolium multiflorum. The sequence continues at coordinate 293,494,109 of CM061750.1, forward strand.
GATGGGCAGCAGCATCATCAGAACTAATTCCAGAAAATTGATCTTTCATAACAAGATTCAGTAAAGCAGGTTTAATTTCAAAGAATTCTGCTGTAGTAGCAGGTGGAGCAATAGGTGTGCATAAGAAATCATTATTATTTGTGGTTGTGAAGTCACACAACTTAGTATTTTCAGGGGTAGCCATTTTAGCAATAGTAAATAAAGCAAACTAGATAAAGTAAATGCAAGTAAACTAATTTTTTTGTGTTTTCGATATAGCAAACAAGATAGCAAATGAAGTAAAACTAGCAACTAATTTTTTTGTATTTTGATTTAGTGCAGCAAACAAAGTAGTAAATAAAATAAAGCAAGACAAAAACAAAGTAAAGAGATTGAGAAGTGGAGACTCCCCTTGCAGCGTGTCTTGATCTCCCCGCAACGGCGCCAGAAAATATGCTTGATGGCGTGTATTTCACACGTTCGTTGGGCAACCCCAAGAGGAAGGTATGATGAGCACAGCAGCAAGTTTTCCCTCAGAAAGAAACCAAGGTTTATCGAACCAGGAGGAGCCAAGAAGCACGTTGAAGGTTGATGGCGGCGGGATGTAGTGCGGCGCAACACCAGGGATTCCGGCGCCAACGTGGAACCTCGCACAACACAACCAAAGTACTTTGCCCCAACGAAACAGTGAGGTTGTCAATCTCACCGGCTTGCTGTAACAAAGGATTAACCGTATTGTGTGGAAGATGATTGTTTGCAGAAAAAACAGAAAACAAGTATTGCAAGAGATTGTATTTCAAGAAAGAGAATTGGACCGGGGTCCACTTCACTAGAGGTGTCTCTCCCATAAGACGAACAGCATGTTGGGTGAACAAATTACAGTTGGGGAAATTGACAAATAAAGAGAGCATAACAATGCACATACATATTATGATGAGTATAGTGAGATTTAATTGGGCATTACGACAAAGTACATAGACCGCCATCCAACCGCATCTATGCCTAAAAAGTCCACCTTCAAGTTATCATCCGAACCCCCTCCAGTATTAAGTTGCAAAGCAACATAATTGCATTAAGTATGGTGCGTAATGTAATCAACAACTACATCCTTAGACATAGCATCAATGTTTTATCCCTAGTGGCAACAGCACAACACAACCTTAGAACTTTCTGTCACTGTCCCAGGTGTCAATGCATGAACCCACTATCGAGCATAAGTACTCCCTCTTGGAGTTAAAAGCATCTACTTGGCCAGAGCATCTACTAATAACGGAGAGCATGCAAGATCATAAACAACACTTAAGCATAACTTTGATAATCAACATAACAAGTATTCTCTATTCATCGGATCCCAACAAACGCAACATATAGAATTACATATAGATGATCTTGATCATGATAGGCAGCTCACAAGATCCGACAATGATAGCACAATGGGGAGAAGACAACCATCTAGCTACTGCTATGGACCCATAGTCCAGGGGTAGACTACTCACTCATCACTCCGGAGGCAACCATGGCGGTGTAGAGTCCTCCGGGAGATGATTCCCCTCTCCGGCCGGAGGCGATCTCCAGGATCCCCCGAGATGGGATCGGCGGTGACGGCGTCTCGCAAGGTTTTCCGTATCGTGGCTCTCGGTACTGGGGGTTTCGTCACAGGCTTTAAGTAGGGGTCACATGCATGGGGCCCAAACCACAAAGCCGGCGCGGCCGGGGGCCGCGCCCTAGGGTTTGGCCACCCCGTGGCCCCTCTTCGTCTCTGCCTCTGCCTTCCTGAAGCTTCGTGTAAAATAGGCCTCTGGGCTTTTATTTCATCCAATTCCGAGAATATTTCTTTACTAGGATTTCTGAAACCAAAAACAGCAGAAAACAGGAACCGGCACTTCGGCATCTTGTTAATAGGTTAGTTCCAAAAATGCACGAATATGACATAAAGTGTGCATAAAACATGTAGATAACATCAATAATGTGGCATGGAACACAAGAAATTATCGATACGTTGGAGACGTATCAGAAGTTTCCACTGATCTCCGAAGGAAGCTTGGAGCCCCGGTATGGGAAACCATCTGGTTTTCTGTAACGGGAAACACTTGGAAGGAAGGACTAGTCAGAGCTATGCAAGAAGCAATTTTCCGTCTGTGCGGACAAAATGAGAACAAGATCAAGAACACTCGCTTCATCTACTACCCAAGACATGATTCCATGGGAAGACCGATGACCATGCCCCCACACACGGAGATGAACCCCTATGTAGCACACCAGGACTTCAGGATGTACAAAACCCGCAGGGATTTGGACAACGCCCTCGCCTCTCGCCAAGCACATTACCCGTGAAGACGAAGAATTCCACCCTGAAGAGTAGTATCACTCCAGCACTTAAGTAGGTGTGAGTTGTATCAGGATCCCCTTGTATCGTAGAGCGAATGAATGGTTCTTCAAACCAACGGTGTGTTAGCTTTGTAATATGTGATGTTTGGTATGAATGAAAAAGTGTTGTTGGTTTTTACCCCCGCAACACTACTCAAGTTTTCAATTTATGAACTTTTTAAATTTTAACAAAACAAACCCTAGAAATTTCCCTCTTATCTTATCATCTACCTCAATGTTCAGATGGCCCCACCAACCCGCAACGCCACCCAGGATGCCATGATGCAACTGCTGCAGACAATGATGGCAGACCGAGAAGTCGAGAGAGCTGAACGCCAAGCCAACATTACCGCACTGCAACAGATAGCTCAGAACAATCAAGGCCACGGAAACCACGATCACCCTGGATCGAAGCTGAAGAACTTTCAGCACACCAACCCTCCGATATTCAACAAGACTGAAGAGCCCCTAGATGCTGATGACTGGCTCCAGACCATGGAGAACAACCTTGAAGTTGCGGGAGTTGAAGCCGCAGAAAAAGTACTGTTCGCCACCCACTACCTGTCAGGACCTGCCAGAGCCTGGTGGACAAGTGCCCGTGCAATGAATGCGGGACAGATGATGACATGGGAAGACTTCAAGCTGAAATTCAGCAAATACCACGTGCCCCAAGCGACTCACCAATACTGCCCCAAGGACTGGAAGCAATGCTACCCCCATCATTCCCAAAGACAAGTCCACCGCCAACTGCTATGAATGTGGAGTGGTGGGTCACTTCTCCAATGAGTGCCCCAAAAGCTTGCCAGATTGCCGCCAATACCGCGCACCTGCTCAGCAACAGCGTCGCTTCGCAGTAGAAGGAACCAGAACAACAACAACGGCCGTCTCTACCACATGAATGCCACTGAAGCTCAGGAAGCACCCCAGACCATGCCAAGTATGTCTTCCTGTTAATAAAATGCTCAATCTCTCTTAGAACCTAACTTTTCTTAAAATCTCGGGACGAGATTTGTTTAAGGGGGAAGGGTTTGTAACATCCCAAAATTCAAAACAAAACAAATGAATTTCCCTAGTTCCAAATTTTGGAACCAACAAAAACTTTTATTAAATTAAGTATGATACATAGTGATCTTGCTTAATTCTTGTGCTATTGCCATGTTTGCTTGTAATAGTAGTTTTGAAATGATCTTAAACCCTAAACCTCACCCCTCTTTTCACCATCCTAGCTAAAATAAAATAAAAGGAAATTAAATAAGAAAAAGGCATATGTGCCTATGACTATTTTTATAAATCCTTACCCTAAGCTTTTCTACTTTGCTTAGAGGTTTGGAAAACCTTCACACACCTTACCTAGTACTCATCAAACCAAATTCAAGTTGTTTCCAAAGAAACTAAAAATGCCATAGAGGCATATGAGAGTAAAATAGCAAATTTGTGAATTTAAGATCCTTGACCCTAAGACTTGTTATGAATGGTGGGATCACTCCTATATACCATTTCAACACTCAACAACATCATTTGGGTCAAGCCAAGTCAAATTAAAACTCAAATGCAACATATGCATAGAGGCATATGTGACACATAGCCATAAGACCCAATTCTTGTTCTATGACTTTAAACCTTGACCAAATGATGTGAAACCTTCTCCAAACCTAATATAACCCTAAATTAACCCTAACCCATGCCCAAGTAAAGCAAGGTGAACCATTTACAAAAATAATAAAATTTGACACATCATCTCTTATGTGTTATGGCCATTTTTGCAAATCTTTGAACAAGACCATTTGGAATGGTTTCAATGGTTTGAAAATGTTTCTAAACTAATAAGAATCACATTAGAGTCAACAAAAGTCAAATCAAATGAAGAGAAACCAAATAGTGAGAAAATCCCAATTTCACTCACATACACTTAGGCCAAAATTGCAAATCTTCACCAAAGGCCACCATAGCTCCATCTTTGGTTTCTAAAATACTTATATAACTCAAACAAACCCAAATGCATCAAAGAAACCAAAATCATATCCAAATTTAACTCAAAACCATCTCACATGTGATGATGGTCATTTGGGTGAATTTTAACATGATCCCCTCTTTACCCCTCTGGTTTAATTCTTTCCTAAACCAAACTTAGTCAACCAATGCCATGTCATCCAAGACCATGTCAAAGTCTACAACTTTCATGTTGACCATCAGGGTTAAAGTTGACCAGGTTGACCAGAGAAATTGACAAGAGGAGACTTTGAATCAATATGAAGATGACCTCAAATTTGAAAATCTGCAATTCTTTTCCAAATTGAACCCCACCACCACCAAACTAACCTATAATTAATATGTTTGAGATGTACCAAAGAGATTTCCAAAAATCGTCAAAAAGGTTCTTGCGGCCATATGATCGAATACCTTGCAGGCAGGATTCCAGATTTGTGCTCCATGCTATTACCCGATGGTTTCTTGCCTAAGCCCCTCCCATTTTGTGATAATTAGCTCCCTCCATGCTCCCTGCATCTAGCTCAGTACTTGGCTTGGTCGTTTAAAGCAGAAAAGTGAGGAGAGATGCACCTCACCGTAGCATGCCGGCCACCTTGGCATCCCTCTCTCTCGCCTCTCTCTCAACCCATCTCCTTGTCCTGGAGCATCTTGGAAGCACAAGGACCGCGCCAGTACCTGATGGCGTGTATTTCACACGTTCGTTGGGAAACCCCAAGAGGAAGGTATGATGAGCACAGCAGCAAGTTTTCCCTCAGAAAGAAACCAAGGTTTATCGAACCAGGAGGAGCCAAGAAGCACGTTGAAGGTTGATGGCGGCGGGATGTAGTGCGGCGCAACACCAGAGATTCCGGCGCCAACGTGGAACCCGCACAACACAACCAAAGTACTTTGCCCCAACGAAACAATGAGGTTGTCAATCTCACCGGCTTGTTGTAACAAAGGATTAACCGTATTGTGTGGAAGATGATTGTTTGCAGAGAAAACAGAAACAAGTATTGCAAGAGAGATTGTATTTCAAGAAAGAGAATTGGACCGGGTCCACACCACTAGAGGTGTCTCTCCCATAAGACGAAAACATGTTGGGTGAATAAATTACAGTTGGGCAATTGACAAATAAAGAGAGCATGACAATGCACATACATATTATGATGAGTATAGTGAGATTTAATTGGGCATTACGACAAAGTACATAGACCGCCATCCAACTCGCATCTATGCCTAAAAAGTCCACCTCAGGTTATCATCCGAATCCAGTATTAAGTTGCAAAGCAACACACAATTGCATTAAGTATGGTGCGTAATGTAATCAACAACTACATCCTTAGACATAGCATCAATGTTTTATCCCTAGTGGCAACAAGACAACACAACCTTAGAACTTTCTCACTGTCCCAGGTGTCAATGCATGAACCCACTATCGAGCATAAGTACTCCCTCTTGGAGTTAAAAGCATCTACTTGGCCAGAGCATCTACTAATAACGGAGAGCATGCAAGATCATAAACAACACTTAAGCATAACTTTGATAATCAACATAACAAGTATTCTCTATTCATCGGATCCCAACAAACGCAACATATAGAATTACAGATAGATGATCTTGATCATGATAGGCAGCTCACAAGATCCGACAATGATAGCACAATGGGGAGAAGACAACCATCTAGCTACCGCTATGGACCCATAGTCCAGGGTAGACTACTCACTCATCACTCCGAGGCGACCATGGCGGTAGAGTCCTCCGGGAGATGATTCCCCTCTCCCAGGTGCCGGAGGCGATCTCCGTGATCCCCCGAGATGGGATCGGCGGGACGGCGTCTCAGCAAGGTTTCCCCGCATCGTGGCTCTCGGCACCGGGGTTTATCACGGAGGCTTTAAGTAGGCGGAAGGGTAGGTCAAGAGGCACAGCCCAAACCATGGTGCCGGCGCGGGGGGCCGCGCCGCCCTAGGGTTTGGCTGCACCCCGTGGCCTCCTCTGTCTCGTCTTCGGTTCTCCGGGAAGCTTCGTGTAAAAATAGGCCTCTGGGCTTTTATTTCGTCCAATTCCGAGAATATTTCTTTACTAGGATTTCTGAAACCAAAAACAGCAGAAAACAGCAACTGGCACTTCGGCATCTTGTTAATAGGTTAGTTCCGTAAAATGCACGAATATGACATAAAGTGTGCATAAAACATGTAGATAACATCAATAATGTGGCATGGAACACAAGAAATTATCGATACGTTGGAGACGTATCGCATCCTGTTAGTTCTGCTCGTCCCGAGCAGGTAAAACGATAACAAAGATAATTTCTGGAGTGACATGCCATCATAATCTTGATCATACTATTTGTAAAGCATATGTAAAGAATGCAGCGATCAAAACAATGTGTATGACATGAGTAAACAAGTGAATCATAAAGCAAAGACTTTTCATGAATAGCACTTCAAGACAAGCATCAATAAGTCTTGCATAAGAGTTAACTCATAAAGCAATAATTCAAAGTAAAGGTATTGAAGCAACACAAAAGAAGATTAAGTTTCAGCGGTTGCTTTCAACTTGTAACATGTATATCTCATGGATATTGTCAACATAGAGTAATATAATAAGTGCAATAAGCAAGTATGTAGGAATCAATGCACAGTTCACACAAGTGTTTGCTTCTTGAGGTGGAGAGAAATAGGTGAACTGACTCAACATTGAAAGTAAAAGAATGGTCCTCCATAGAGGAAAAGCATCGATTGCTATATTTGTGCTAGAGCTTTGATTTTGAAAACATGAAACAATTTTGTCAACGGTAGTAATAAAGCATATGCATCATGTAAATTATATCTTATAAGTTGCAAGCCTCATGCATAGTGTACTAATAGTGCCCGCACCTTGTCCTAATTAGCTTGGACTACCGGATCATCACAATGCACATGTTTTAACCAAGTGTCACAATGGGGTACCTCTATGCCGCCTGTACAAAGGTCTAAGGAGAAAGTTCGCATTGATTTCTCGCTATTGATTATTCTTCAACTTAGACATCCATACCTGGACAACATAGACAACAGATAATGGACTCCTCTTTTATGCATAAGCATGTAACAACAATTAATAATTTTCTCATTTGAGATTGAGGATATATGTCCAAAACTCAAACTTCCACCATGGATCATGGCTTTAGTTAGCGGCCCAATATTCTTCTCTAACAATATGCATGCTTAACCATAAGGTGGTAGATCGCTCTTACTTCAGACAAGACGAACATGCATAGCAACTCACATGATATTCAACAATGAGTTGATGGCGTTCCCCAGTAAACATGGTTATCGCACAACAAGCAACTTAATAAGAGATAAAGTGCATAATTACATATTCAATACCACAATAGTTTTTAAGTTATTTGTCCCATGAGCTATATATTGCAAAGGTAATGATGGAATTTTAAAGGTAGCACTCAAGCAATTTACTTTGGAATGGCAGAAAATACCATGTAGTATAGGTAGGTATGGTGGACACAAATGGCATAGTGGTTGGCTCAAGTATTTTGGATGCATGAGAAGTATTCCCTCTCGATACAAGGTTTAGGCTAGCAAGGTTATTTGAAACAAACACAAGGATGAACCGGAGCAAAACTCACATAAAAGACATATTGTAAACATTATAAGACTCTACACCGTCTTCCTTGTTGTTCAAACTCAATACTAGAAATTATCTAGACCTTAGAGAAACCAAATATGCAAACCAAATTTCAGCATGCTCTATGTATTTCTTCATTAATGGGTGCAAAGCATATGATGCAAGAGCTTAAACATGAGCACAACAATTGCCAAGTATCACATTACCCAAGACATTTTATAGCAATTACTACATGTATCATTTTCCAATTCCAACCATATAACAATTTAACGAAGGAGAAACTTCGCCATGAATACTATGAGTAGAAACCAAGGACATATTTGTCCATATGCTACAGAGGAGTGTGTATCTCTCCCATAAAGTGAATGCTAGGATCCATTTTATTCAAACAAAACAAAAACAAAAACAAACCGACGCTCCAAGAAAAAGCACATAAGATGTGGCCGAATAAAAATGTAGTTTCAGGGGAGGAACCTGATAATTTGTTGATGAAGAAGGGGATGCCTTGGGCATCCCCAAGCTTAGACGCTTGAGTCTTCTTGATATATGGTGAACCACGGGTGCATCCCCAAGCTTAGAGCTTTCACTCTCCTTGATCACGTTGCATCATACTCCTCTCTTGACCCTTGAAAACTTCCTCCACACCAAACTCGAAACAACTCATTAGAGTTAGTGCACAATATAAATTGACATATTCAGAGGTGACACAATCATTCTTAACACTTCGGACATTGCATAATGCTACTGGACATTAGTGGATCAAAGAAATTCATCCAACATAGCAAAAGAGGCAATGCGAAATAAAAGGCAGAATCATCAAAACAGAACAGTTCGTATTGACGAATTTTAAAATGGCACCAGACTTGCTCAAATGAAAATGCTCAAATTGAATGAAAGTTGCGTACATATCTGAGGATCATGCCGTAAATTGGCGTAATTTTCTGAGCTACCTACAGGGAGATAGACCCAGATTCGTGACAACAAAGAAATCTGTTTCTGCGCAGTAATCCAAATCTAGTACTTACTTTTCTATCAACGGCTTAACTTGGCACAACAAAACTCAAAACTAAGATAAGGAGAGGTTGCTACAGTAGTAAACAACTTCCAAGACACAAAATAAAACAAAGTACTCGTAGGTAAAAACATGGGTTGTCTCCCATAAGCGCTTTTTTTAACGCTTTCAGCTAGGCGCAGAAAGTGTGTATCAAGTATTATCAAGGGGTGGTACTTCTACAGCGGGGTGTGGGCTCTTCTCAACCAGGCATATTATATTAGATACATAAGTTTTAGCATCTCCCTTTTCATTAGTCTTAGGCGTGCTACTCTCATCAAACAAATTTTCAGGAACAAGCCAAGCATAATTATTTTCTAGTGCATCATTCATAGCTAGGAGCTTACATGGTATTGGTGCTTTGATCTCCCCACCATCATTAATATTATTTATTCTATCCATATCCATCTTTTCAAGGAGACTAACAAAATTAGTAGGAGAACCAAGCATATTAAATTTAGCAAAGACCTTTCTAGCTTCTCTTGCTAGACCACCAAATTCTCTAAGAAGGGTTTCCAAAACAAAATCTTTCTTTTCCCCTTCTTCTTCCATATCACCAAGTGTGAAAAACATGTGTTGGATTATAGGATTGAGATTAACAAATTTGGTTTCCAACAAGCGAACTAAATGCGCAGCAGCAATTTCATAAGTAGGTGCAAGGTCTATCAAGTGTCTATCTTCAAAATTTTCAATGGTACTAACATGGTTGAAGAATTCTTCTATGTTATTTCTCCCAACTATAGACCCACGTCCTACCGGTATGTCTTTTGTGGTAAAATTAAAAGGAAACATGATGAAATAAGTAAAGTAAATGCTAGTAACTAATTTTTTTTTTTAACATAAAGAAACAAGATAGCAAATAAAGTAAAACTAGCAACTAATTTTTGTATTTGATGAAAGGAACAAAGTAGTAAATAAACTAAGCAAGACAAAAACAAAGTAAAGAGATTGAGAAGTGAAGACCCAGCGTGTCTTGATCTCCCCTGCAACGGCGCCAGAAAATATGCTTGATGGTATTTCACACGTTCGTTGGGCAACCTCAAGAGGAAGGTATGATGAGCACAGCGGCAAGTTTTTCCCTCTGAAAGAAACCAAGGTTTATCGAACCAGGAGGAGCCAAGAAGCACGTTGGAGGTTGATGGCGGCGGGATGTAGTGCGGCGCAACACCAGGGATTCCCGCGCCAACGTGGAACTCCTACGGCCACCAAAGTATTTCTGCCCCAACGAAACAAAGGAGGTTGTCATCCACCGCTTGTCAGAATAAAGCAGATTAACCGTATTGTGTGGTATGATTGTTTGCAGAGAAAACAAGAAAAAAACAAGTATTGCAAGAGATTACTAAGAAGAGACTGGGACTGTCCACAGTCACTTCAGAGGTGTCTCTCCTATAAGACGAACAAAGACAAGGCAGTGAACAAATTACGCTTAAAAAATTGACAACAAAGAGAGCATGACAATGCACATACATATTATGATGAGTATAGTGAGATTTAATTGCGCATTGACAAAGCACATAGACCGCCATCCAACTCGCATCTATGCCTAAAAAGTCCACCTTCGTGTTAGCATCCGCACCCTCCAGGATTAAGTTGCAAAGCAACAGACAATTGCATTAAGTACAGTGCGTAACGTAATCAACAACTACATCCTTAGACATAGAATCAATGTTTTATCCTTAGTAACAACACAACACAACCTTAGAACTTTCTGTCACCGTCCCAGGTGTCAATGCATGCATGAACCCACTATCGAGCATAAGTACTCCCTCTTGAAGTTACAAGCATCTACTTGGCCAGAGCATCTACTAATAACGGAGAGCATGCAAGATCATAAACAACACTTAAGCATAACTTTGATAATCAACATAACAAGTATTCTCTATTCATCGGATCCCAACAAACGCAACATATAGAATTACATATAGATGATCTTGATCATGATAGGCAGCTCACAAGATCCAACAATGATAGCACAATGGGGAGAAGACAACCATCTAGCTACCGCTATGGACCCATAGTCCAGGGGTAGACTACTCACTCATCACTCCCGATGCGACCATGGCGTGTGAGTCCTCCGAGATGATTCCCCCTCTCCTACAGGTGGGTGCCGAGGCGATTCCAGGATCCCCCGAGATGGGATCGGCGGACGGCGTCTCAGCAAGGTTTTCCGTATCGTGGCTCTCGGTACTCGGGGTTTCGTCACGGAGGGCTTAAGCAGGCTTTAAGGTAGGTCACAGGCAAGACAGGGGGCCCAAACCACCCACGGCGCGTCAGGGGGCCGCGCCGCCCTAGGGTTTGGCCACCCCCGTGGCCCTCTTTCGTCCTCGTCTTCTGGGCCTTCCGGGAAGCTGTAAAAATAGGCCTGGCTTTTATTTCGTCCACCCGAGAATATTTTCTTTACTAGGATTTCTGAAACCAAAATCAGCAGAAAAACAGGAACCGGCACTTCGGCATCTTGTTAATAGGTTAGTTCTAAAATGCACGAATATGACATAAAGTGTGCATAAAACATGTAGATAACATCAATAATGTGGCATGGAACACAAGAAATTATCGATACGTTGGAGACGTATCAGTACCTTGCACTCGATCGCCAACGAACGCCATTGGCCGGAACGCGCGTGTCCAAAACGATGCCAGGACGTGCCAGCACGCGCGCTCACCGCGCTCTGGCCGCGCCAGTACGTCGCGCGCCCGAGCGACGCCTCGTCCTCCACCGCATCCTACCGCCGCATTGAGCATCTACTCCATGCCCTACCACCTAGCCATACTCGATGCGGAGGCCTCGTCACCGTCGTCCTCGCCGGCGAAGTACCGCGGGTACCGCAGCACTCATCACACGCGCCCGAGCCATCCTCTCACCCTTTCTCTGCGCCAGCTAGTCCTAGAGCATCGCTAGAACGCCTCCTACAAGATGCTGTCCTCGCCTTGCCCTTTCGATCGCCGGAGAGGCCACGCCGTCGGCCGCTCCTCCACAGCACCTCACGGCCACCTCCGCCCGCTATAAATAGAGACGATCGGCTCCTCCTCTCTTCACACAACTCACTCCCCTCTCCTCACTGAGCACTCTCCCCCAACCAATTTCACCTCTCACCGCCGGAGCTGCTCGAATTGCGAGCTCGAGTCCGCCGGAGCCCGCGGAAGCTCTGCTTCGACTGGAGCCTCGCCGAGCTCCACCACTGCACCAGGGGCTTCCTCATCGACTACCACTTCTCCGCGCAGCTTGCCCACCACCTGCAACGGCCTGGTACTCCCTCCGACCTCTGGCCACGCGCCTGCACGCCGATCCCATCGGAGACGACGACGATCCCCGGCCGCTAGATCTTTCTCTAATCCAACGTCTCTCATCGCGCCGTACCGCTTCTCGGCGGCTAAATAGTCGCCGACAGGTGGTTCCCCACCTCGCCGCGGCGTGGGCAGCGCTAGTTGGGCCAGCCCAGCTCGTTTCCTCTCTTCTGGCCCGTTTAGTCTTTCCCGCCTAGCCCACAAATTCAAATCTAGATTTAATAATTATTCCAAAAACCCTGCAGATGCTTTAGTAATTTTTGAATAGTTTGAAATCTACCAAACCAAATCTAGCAAACTTTATACCGTTGGAAAGCCAACGAAATTATCTATCAAATGCCACTGGTCCCATCTCCAAATTCGTAGTAGAATTTAAATGCTAAAAATAACAAGTCAGGGACTTTTGCAACTTGAAACTTAATTTAAAATTCAACCAAATTTGATTTTGAGTTGATTCCAACTCTCATAAATCACAATTGATGTTCTTTAATTGTTTATGTAATAATATAGCCAAGTTGTTTGCATGATCATGTACTGGATCAAAATAGTGGCTATGTAGCCATTACTAGTGCATTAAATTTTGGAATTCAAACTCAACAAATAATATGAGAGCTACTCTCTCATTTAAATCTTGATCCTAAGTAATATAACCAGGGGGAATGACTTAGGCTAATGAACCTCTGATAATATTTATTACTTAGAGATTTTAATTCATTTAAATGTTAGTATTAAACTATGTGAAGTGTAGCACTTCAATTAAATTATACTCACATATAATAGATATGGAATGTTGACTTTGGTCAACCTATATTTCATACCTGATTATTATATGAAGAGATTAAATCTTAATGGATGTAATAAGAAGAAATTAACTTCTCTAAGGATGCCAAACCGGATGGCCTGTGCCATCAAGATACCGGTTTAATGTTTATACCGGAGCCTGAGGTTAAGAGTTTAGCTAAGTGGAGCTAAGCCGGTATCCCCAAGAGGGGTATACCGGAATCCGGTAAAGAAGATACCGGAAAGGAGAGCCTGTCGGCAGGACTGGTCAAAGATTCTCTCCAGAGCTAGAAGACAAGATGAGCTAAGCAAAGTGACTTTTGACGAAGGGCTGACGATAAAGAGAAGGGTGACGGTCAAAGAAGCCGGAGGACGTCAGCGCCCCTTAAAGAGGACTCCGATGTCATCTATGATTAAAGTAGCTTTGTAAAGTAGTTTGTCTAGTCAAAGATGCCATTAGGGTTTCTTGTTGCCTTGTAAGCCACCCTCTCCCCTATATAAGGAGAGGGGGCAGCCTCTTTCATACGCGCGTGACATGATAGAACTTGTATCCAAGCACTTGTAATCATGTTGAGATCAATGAAGCTAGCGATCTAGTAAAGAGTTCTTCCTCTTGTCTCTCTTCTTGCATACCGGCCTTTGGTTGTGTTCTTGAGGAAAGCATCCGGAAGTTCATCCCATCTAATCGCAAACCCTCCCCCGAATCCTCTAGCGTCCATTCGGCCCCAACTTAAGCCATCCTAGGCATCTGCTCGTTCACCACGACGACAGTTGGCGCCCACCGTGGGGCATGAAGTGGCGCATGCTGGAGTACACATTCGGGCGGGCCTCCTCGAGTTCGCCGGCGAACGGACGGTGTCTGCGCTTGTGCAGAGCTTCTACTCCATCGATTTCATCAACGACAACGCTGGCTTCGTCACACCCGGCGTATCTTCTCCCCTAAGAACGGCCGTGCTATCGAAGCCCGGGCAGCCCACCGCATCTACTTTCAAAGACTGCCCCCCGTCCGCTGCTAGCTTCTCGCTCGTGCCAGCACTGACCCGCCAAGATGGCTCTCGTGCTGGTCGCGCGCTCGGCAGCGCGAGGTAATGATGACCGTGCTGGTGCCGGAAAGGAGGTCGCAGGGAAGAGCTGTCGGCGGTGTCGACCCGTGCGGCTGGGTTACACCGCTGGAGCGCAATGCAAAGCAGCAGAGCATCATCCGCGCTTACCGGCAACACCGCTCCAGGCGGGGTGGACATGAACGTCCCCGCCACCCCCATCGCGCGTAACGTCGATCCGGCGGGCGAGCCAGCGGGAGCTTCGGAGGCATGCACGCCGTAAGATACTCGGGAGAGCGGCAAAGACGCTGCCGGCCAGCAGCAGCCGAACCTAACCGTACGTGAGTATAACGCTGCCCATTGTTAGCGCTCATGCCGCTAGGATACCGGAAAACCGGCTTAAAGCTCGCAATCTAGATCAAAGATTTCGCAAAGAGATTCTTACTCGGCAAGAGTACCAAAGATTCTGTTAGCATCGTGGAAAACTCTGGCATGCGAGTACCTGGAGAAACCATAAAAGCTGCTAAGGTCAGAGATCTCGTGTGACTCGCTTACTGGAGAGGCTCGCAAAAACAACAAGAGCGTGTCAGAGAGCTGCTAGATGCTGTAGAGCAGCAGAACGCTGAGCAGCTGGTTAAGCTGAACAAGGCTATAGCCTCGAAATCCGCGCGTTCAACAAAGAATGCCGGAAGCAAGTCCCATGGGCAGGCCTCGTCCCCCCATCCGGACAGAAGAAGAGAAAAAGAAATGAACGCACGGCAGATGACTGTGTATGATCCGGTCCTTGCCGGTAAGCAGAAAGCCGAGCAACACGATGCCGGTAGAAAAAGCCAAGGGGCAGAGCGGGGCTACGCCAAGGAAGGTTATGCCGGAAACAATCATGCCGGTAGACACGAAACCGGGCAAAACTATCCGGCTGCAAGGGCAGCGTACGATGAAGAGGAAGAGATGCCTCCACCAAGGTACCGGCAGGCAAGGGCCGCGGCACCAGAACGTTACGATGAAGCCGATTCTACAAGACCGGCAGCATACCGGAACCCGTTGGGGGAACGCTTGGGAGAAAGATACTTACCGGAACGGGATGCGAGGCACCGTCTGGATAGAGTGTACTTGTCAGAAATGATCGAGGAGGAAGGTCCTCCAGGTCCAAAGTGCTTTGGCCCAAGGATCATGAGAGAAAAACCACCCGTGCGCAATTTTCAGCTGCCTCGGGACACAAGAACGTACGATGGCACAACCAAGCCGGAAGATTTGTCACAGCAGTGTATGTGGCTGGTGGTGGAGTGAACCGGCGTTGGGCGGTAAGAATCATACCATCCTACCTGGTAGGACCTGCGCGGATCTGGCCAAAGGGAAGCATAAATGGCTGGCTGGATTTTGAGGAGGCTTTTGTGAGCAATTTCAGTGCAGCACTCATCGAGGCCAAACAGGCCAGAAAGAATCCTGCTCCGTAACCGCAGCCGCCCAATGAAACACAGACCGGGATTATCCGCCCATGGAACACCATAAGGAACTTGCGAAGGAGTAATCGAGGCGTGTGCCATTGCTTGGTTCAATAGTTGGTGCAAAAGAGGTTCAGCCACAGGTAAAAGGCTTCAGCTAACATGCGACAACGTTGGCAGAGATGATACGTGTGGCTGATACTATGCGTTGGGAGACCCAACGCAGCCGGCAGTGCAACCTGAACCGGAACAGCTACGCCAAGAGGAACAATACCGGGACAACCGGAACAACAAAAGGAGGGAAGATTTTCCGGATCTGGAGAGGTCAGTCCGCAGCAAGTTGTCGTCAGGCAGAAAACTCGATGCCGGGCCGCAGCTCCGTATGCGCAGAACCCATCAGCCCATGGGCGGGTCCAAAGAAACAATGGGTGGAAAAGAAACCCTGGGGTCCAGAAGAGAAACTGGCAAGAACCCGCAAAGTACACCATGGAAGCTGCCAGACCAACCTTGCCGATGGCACACACCGAATCCGGCACACCCGTCAAACCATGACGAAGGATTGTACCTGGACCAAGTACTTGATGGAAAAAGGGGCGGTAAAAGATGCCCAAGGGCGAGGAGGCAATGCAATGATGCCACCACCGGACATGCCGCGGCAGCAACAGCTACCGCCACCACCGCCGCTTACCGGGCCAAACGCTTTACCAGTGCAGCCAAACCGGCAGCAGTACCAGCAGGTTAACCGGGTGGAGCAAGATGATAACCAACTACCTCCACCGCCACCTTTAGGCCGGAATGTTTATGAAGACCCACATGTATGCTGTGTTGTTTTTGTCACTGAGCCGACAGACAGGCAAAGTCTACATCGCCGCTCCATGGAAGTAAATGCCGTGATGCCGGCAGTGCCCAAGTACATGCAGTGGTCCAACCAGGAAATTGCTTGGTCGATCAAGGATCACCCCAAGATCATGCCGAATCCGGGTGGATATGCTCTTGTTGTGGACCCAATCATGAAAGGGCCGCAAACTCGAGTGAAGTTCAGCAAAGTGCTGATAGACAATGGCAGTAGCATCAACATCATGTACAAGCATACCATGCATACGATGGGCATAACAGAAAACATGCTTCAGCCGACGCGCACGACGTTCCACGGGATTGTTCCTGGCTTGTCCTGTGCCCCGATAGGAAAGGTCCGGGTGGACGGTTTGGAGGACGTGACAACTGCCGGGTTGAAAACCTTGAGTTTGAAGTGGTGGACTTAGAGAGCCCTTATCATGCATTGCTGGGGAGACCGGCGTTGGCTGCTTTCATGGCCTCAACCCACACGGCGTATCTCAAGATGAAGATGCCGGCACCTCGTGGACCACTAACTGTGGTGGGAAACTATAAAGTCTCGCTAGAAACAGCATCTGCCGGATCAAACCTAGCGGAATCGCTGGTGATCGCGGAGGAAAAGAAAAGGATGCAAACAGCTGTTGCGCTGGCTCAGTCCTCACAGCTGAGCTTAGCGGCAATGAGTGCAAGTCTGAGCGCTCCGGCATTCAAGCCAACAAATGAGACAAAGGACATTGTGCTGGATCCGGCCTACCCAGAGCGCACCGTTCGTATCGGTGCCGGCCTCGATCAAGCATAGGAAAGCGCGCTCGTCCTTCCTCCGTGAGAATCGGAATATCTTTGCCTGGTCAACTGAAGACTTGGTAGGTGTTCCGAGGGAGCTGGCTGAGCACTCCTTGAACGTTCGGAAAGATGCCAAGCCGGTGCGACAACCTTTGCGCCGGTTCGCTGAAGATAGAAGAAAGATCATAGGAGAAGAGGTAACCAAACTGCTTGTTGCCAAATTCATTGTGGAGGTCACGCACACAGAGTGGCTGGCCAATCCGGTAATGGTTGAAAAGAAAAAAGATGAGAACCTGGAGGCAAAAGCTCCGAAGGTGTGGCGCATGTGCATCGACTACACCAACCTGAACAAGGCTTGCCCAAGAGATCCTTTTCCTTTACCACGGATCGATCAAGTGATTGATTCCACTGCTGGGTGTGAGTTGTTGTCTTTCCTGGATGCCTATTCCGGTTTCCACCAAATTCCCCTGAAAAAGGAAGATCAAATAAAAACTGCGTTCATTACCCCGCACGGGGCTATCGTTATATCACTACGCCTTTTGTTTGCGAACGCCGGTGCAACGTACTCAGTCACGATGCAAAAATGCTTGCTTGATCAAATCGGGAAAGAATGTGTGTGTGTATGTGGATGACATCGTGATAAAAACTAAGGTAAAAGATACCCTAATCGATGATCTCCGGCAAACATTTGATAACCTAAGGAGGTTCCGGATGAAACTCAATCCGGCAAAATGTACTTTCGGTGTCCCTGCCGGCAAGCTGCTGGGTTTCCTTGTCTCGAGCCGAGGCATTGAGGTCAATCCGGTAAAGATCCGGGCAATTGAGAGAATGACGGTACCACAGGATCTGAAGGACATACAAAAGTTTACCGGAAGCTTAGCATCGCTAAGCCGGTTCATAAGCAGGTTAGGAGAAAAGGCCTTGTATGCCTTAATGAGAAAATCCGATAAGTTCGTCTGGACCCCTCAGGCAGACGCAGCATTCAAGGAGCTGAAAACGATGTTAGCTACCGCGCCAATATTGGCTTCGC
Organism: Lolium multiflorum; assembly: GCA_030979885.1. Classification (NCBI taxonomy): domain Eukaryota; kingdom Viridiplantae; phylum Streptophyta; class Magnoliopsida; order Poales; family Poaceae; genus Lolium; species Lolium multiflorum. The sequence continues at coordinate 293,512,292 of CM061750.1, forward strand.
CGTTGGAAAGAGAACCGATGTTGTTATACATAGCAGCAACCAACCGGGTCGTGAGTGTTGTTGTGGTAGTAGAAAGAGAAGAGGAAGGAAAAACCGTCCAGAGGCCGGTATACTACCTGAGCGAGGTGCTCTCCCTCTCAAAGCAAAACTACCCGCACTTCCAGAAAATGACCTATGGCGTGTTTATGGCCGCCACCAAGCTCAAGCACTACTTCGAGGAACATCCTATGAAGGTGGTGAGTGAGGCACCCATCTCCGATATCATGTGCAACAAAGACGCCAGCGGCAGGATTGCTAAATGGGCAATACAGATATCACCGTATGTTCCGGAGTACGAAAGAAGAGACGCCATTAAGTCGCAAGCTTTAGCTGATTTTTTGGTCGATTGGGCGGAAATGCAATACAAGCCCCCGGATCAAAGACTGGAATACTGGAAGATGCACTTCGATGGATCCAAGCTCAAGGAGTGGCCTAGGTGCTTGCAGCACCTCACCAAGGGGAGATCATCTCCGGTATGTTCATGCACTTCAGGGCATCAAACAATGTCGCCGAGTATGAAGCCTTGATCCATGGGCTTAAGGTCGCAAAGGAAATCGGTGCACACCGGATCATTTGCTACGGTCGCATCTTGTGGTACAAGAAATATTCTGTGAGATTGGGATGCAAAAGATGCCAACATGGCTTCGTACCGGTTTCACGTGCAAAAGATTGCCGGATTCTTCGAAGGTTGTGAGTTTCACCATGTACCGCGTGCAGAAAATGAAGCTGCGGATGCTTTGTCCAAGATAGGCTCATCCCGACAAGAAATTCCTCCCGGAATAGCTCTGGCGCACCTGAGAGTACCATCAATCAAGCCAAGTCCCGAGTCGGAATCAATTTTTGTTCCGGAGTCACACATTGTGCCAATGGATATCGATGGAGGGAACCCGGGGACTGCTCCGGCGAATCCGGGGACCGTTCCGGCAAGCTCGGGGACTGCCGTACCCATACCGGAAGAAATGATGCTGGTGGATAGCATGGAGATAGATGCACCGGTGTTTTTGGTTCGAGAGATACCATCATGGGTTAAACCTATTAAGGAATTCCTGATCAACGGCACCTTGCCGGCTGACGAAAATGAATCAAGGAGAATCCAAAGAAGGTCCAAAGCATACACATTCATCAATGGTGAGGTGTACAAGAGAAGCGTTACCGGTGTGTGGAACCGGAGGAAGGGAAAGAAATGCTTGAGGAAATTCACCAAGGAGAATGTGGGCATCATGCTTCATCAAGGGCGCTAGTAGCAAAAGTATTCCGGCATGGGTTCTATTGGCCCACTGCTTTGGAGAATGCTGAGGATTTGGTAAGAAAATGCAACGGCTGCCAGAGGTACGCCAAGCAAAATCATACCCGCATCCGGTTTAAAGACAATACCACTAACATGGCCATTTGCTGTTTGGTGCCTTGACATGGTTGGCCCATTCAAAACTGCAAGAAGCAGCATGACTCACATCTTGGTCATGGTGGATAAGTTCACCAAATGGCTAGAAGTGAAACCTATCGCAAAGTGTGATGGGCATACAGCTGTGAAATTCTTGAAGGATATCATCTTGCGGTATGGATACCCGCACAACATCATCACTGACAATGGAACCAACTTTGCTCAAGGTGAGTTCAAAAGGTTTTGTCAGGATAAGAATATCCGGCTGGATTTGTGCTCGGTGGCACACCCACAAGGCAACGGCCAAGTGGAAAGAATGAATGCTTTGGTACTCTCCGGTATCAAACCCAGACTCATTGACGCAGTGGAAAGAGCACCGGGGTGTTGGCTTGATGAGATACCATCAGTGCTGTGGAGCATAAGAACAACCCCAAACCGGTCTACCGGATACACTCCCTTCTTCATGGTTTATGGAGCAGAAGCAGTGATACCAACCGACATCATCCATGATTCACCAAGGGTACAGCTCTATACCGAGCAAGAGGTCAAAGAGGCCAGAGAAAATGATGTGGACTTGCTAGAAGAAGCAAGAGAGCTAGCGTTGGCAAGAACAGCCATTTATCAGCAAAACCTAAGACGCTATCATGACCGGAAAGTCAATCCAAGAGTTTTCCGGGAAGGAGATCTTGTGCTTCGCCTAGTGCAGCGCACTGAAGGCCGGCATAAGCTCTTGCCACCTTGGGAAGGTCCCTTCATTGTAAGCAAGGTGCTTCACAATGATGCATACTACCTGATTGATGGCCAGGAGTGGAAAAGGAAAGGCGGACAACCGTGAGAGGAGAGCAAGCGGCCCATGGAACATAGTCATAAGGGCCCTTTCTACTCTTCTTGAAGGGTGGTGTAAGAAGTCTTTTTGTACCTTATATGCTATGAATAAAAGATGTCGGAACCTCAAATGAGTCTCGGGGACTACCCCAACTTAAGTTGCATGTAACTTGTCTATTTTTTCAGTTTACCGGTTGCTTATTGAATGTTTTTTCTTTCCGGTTTAGTAGTGTGCTAAATCCTACCGGAGTCTTCGACTCTGCTGCTGTCCGCAAACCGGCTTCATGGCAAGCAAGATAAACCGGTAGGAGATAAGCACATGAACTGCGGAGAGGGAGAGCAGGAAAGAACAATCCGGAAAATTTAACTAACCCCGGCTAAACCGGTTTTTTGCAAAATTTCAAAGTTATTTCTAAGTTCAAAGAGATGTTTGTTTGGTGAAAGAACCTTGTGCTCATACGCCAAAGAACGCCCAGAGAAGGCAGGCAGAGCCAAGGCAAAAGAACCAAGTATGCATCAAATTGGATGCGGAAACAATTGGGAAATCTTTGCAGTGCAGGATAAAAGCAGAACCAAAAGCAAATATGCTAAGGCAAACTTAGAAATACTTAGCTACCGGTATAACTTACCGGCATAAAATGTTGTACCACAACCAAAAGCAGATTTAAAGTTTTACATCATAGACCCCGGCATACCGGGGCAGAATTTAACGAACATTGTTTCAAAGATAAGCAGGACCAACAAACAGATAGCAGGCAAACACTTCAAAGAGAGTAATCACGCAGCAGGGGCTTCAGGAGGAGCATCGCCGGCATCAGCGTCGTCCAAGAGCTCCTCTTCGGCTTCATCCTCCTCCTCGTCGAGATAGTCCGTGACGCCAGGAGGGGGAGGGATGAAGGTGCGCATGTCGGCATACTCCGCGATGCGGTACGCGCGATCCTGCCGCTTGGCGGAGAGGATCGGGTCCAGATCGGTTTCTGCGTCTTCACGCACGCCGGTGAGGGCGTCCAGATCGAGCTCCGGGTACCAGGAGCAGGCGACGCGGAGGGCGGAGTCCGCTCCAGCGCGGGCAGCAGAGCACTGCCACTCGCGGATCCTCCTGCCGGCACCCTTGAGGCGATCGCTGATGAGGGAGAAGGTGTCCGGCACCTCCTCGCCAGGCCATAAAGTCCTGAAGAGCTGGGTAGCTACATCAGGGATGTCCGAAAGATTGCGGTCTATGCAGCGCATATGGGACACCCGCGCATTAAGCGCGACCAGATGGTCCTTGGGCGTCCATGGCACGGTAAGATCCGCTTGGCCTTTGTCCTTGCGTTGCGCGTCGACCTTCTTGACGGCGTACCTCTGCGAGTCCGGAAAGAGGCCTATGCAAAGAAAGAAAAGTTTAAGGAAAAGAGTCCGGAAGAAAAAGAGACCGGAGAGAAAAGAATCCGGAAGAAGAGAGACCGGACGGAAAGATAGCGGAAAGAAAATGGGGTCGAAGGAAGAAAGGCTCGTATGCAGTAGTCAAAGTGTAAAAGAAAAGAACTTACGGAGGGCGAGTGTGTCGGTCTGCAGGATCAGCTGATCGCACTCCTTATGCTCCTCCTCCAGCCGCGCGGCCTTCTCCTCGGCACCCTTCCGGGCCGCCTCCTCCAGCTCAGCCAGCAGCACCACGTTGGCGTTACTGGCGTCCTCCAGTGCCTCCTCCATCTTGGCCGCTGCGTCAGCGGCAGCGGCTTCAAGGGCCTTGGCATGGTCAAGCCCCAGTTGGATGAGCTGGGTCTTGAGCTCCCGGTGGCTGGTCTTGAGGGCGTCCAGCTCCTCCTTATGCTGCCGGCTGAGCTCATCCTTCTCCCCTGTAACCGGAAAAAAGAGTGTTAGCAAGGTTACACTAGTAAAAATGAAAAGAAACCAAGTTCAAAGGAGAAAGGAAAAAATAATACGTTGGGCCGTGGCGAGCTGCTCCTTGAGAGCATCGATGGAAGCTTCCGGGTAAGAAAGACGCCGGCAGAACAAAAACTTACCTTGGCACTTGTCATGTGCCTCAGCGAGCTCCCGATGCTCCCATAAGAGCTCCTCGAAGAGGGCCTTCCGAGCGTCAGCCGTGAGCTGTTCAAGAAAAAAGAGGTTAGTAAAGTTTCACGCTAAGTTTAGCTAAGTTTTGCGCTAAGAACAAGGTTCTTAACCCGAAACTCGGGGACTGGCAGTGCCGGTTTTGCGCTAAGTTTTTAAGCTAAAGTTTTGCGCTAAGAACAAGGTTCTTAACCCGAAACTCGGGGACTGGCAGTGCCGGTTTTGCGCTAAATTTTCAAGGTTATTTCTAAGCTAAGAAGAAAGTATTTGACCCGAAACTCGGGGACTGGCAGTGCCGGTTTCACGCTAAGATTTTAAGAAAAGTTTTGCGCTAAGAGCTGCGCTCTCACCACAAAACTCGGGGACTGGGAAGATAGACAAGAGAGAAACCGGCATGAAATCAAAGAAAAGATAAACAAAGCCGGAAACGAAGAAACCGATAAAGATTGAAACAAATTAGAAAAACATACCATCAAGTGTCGTGGCATCGTACCACGCGCTATCAAGCTCTTTCACGGCGTTGCGGAGCCGCATGAAGTGCTCCTCAGATGACCGGTCCCCAGCCGGATCAGGAGCCGGTAGCCGGTCCTTGCCCAAGCCGCGGGTCGCCGGGGTTATGTCCGCGGCGTTCCACTTCTGGGCATAGGGCAGAAGATGCCCCAGGTCTCGGCCTTGGCGCTTGAACTCCGTGATGCGGCCAAGGAGGCCGGTGGCCTTCGTGGCGGCATCTTTGGCGGCCTTGGCGACGTGCAGCACCAAGGGCTGCTGGCCGCCGGAAGGGGCGCTGGAGGCCGTCGCCTTCCCCTTGATGAGCTTGGAGGTCTTGGGCGGCGGCGCGGTAGAAGCGGCCCCGAGGGGCTTGGCGCGAGGAGCACCTGGCGGCGGCATCAGGAGGGTGCGGGGAGACTGGGCTGGGTGCATCACCCATTTTAGAACCTTCCGGCGCGGAAGATTCCGGCGCGGAAGTTGTTGTTTTTTCAAGGACGGGAGGAGCTCGAGGCTCCGCCCGCCCGGCAGTTTCTTCTTCGCCGGCGCCGATGTTGCTGGCGCCGGTGTCTTGGGTTTCTGGAGGGAAGGAAGAATCCTCCTCCGTGCGGTGATCTGACGGTGAAGGGGCCGCACGCCCCGAACTTGTTGTGCCCCCCGAAAGGGAGGCAGAGATGTTGCCGGCACCAGATGGTGCCGGGCTTGAGTGAGGAGGAGGGGTTGAAGTCCTTGCGGAATCTTCAGAGCCCGATGGCCTTGGGCCAAGCTTGAGCGCAGGGCTGAGAAAAGAAAGAAAAACGGTTGGAAAAGGGAAACCGGAAAAAGAACTTGACGAAGATAAGGCCAACCGGAAAATAAGTAACTTACCCGGAAGAGGTTGGCATCGCTTTGCGCGCGTAGCGACGCATGCCCACCTGCTTCTCCCCCAGGGGCTCGGTCCGGAAGCGCTTGGAGGGAGGGGCCTGGCTGCCGCCGGCATCAGATGCCGGCTGCTTCTTCTTTTGGCCCTGGGCCATGAGCTTGTCCACAAACTCGGAGCCGGCCTCGGCGCGCAGGGGCGGCACGCGCTCATGGATCTATGAACAAGATTTGGCTAAGAAGCAGTCAGTTCGCAGAAAAGCGATAGCGGAAAGGTAAAAGAAGCCGGAAAAGAGAATACCTCAAGCGTGACCAAGTCGTCAGCGGAGCCGGTTGGCTTCGGCGGAGACCGGCCAAGATGCGCTGCCGGGGTCTTGCCCATCTTCAAGTCTTTCCATAAGACGTAAGGATCCGGGTCGAAGGAGTCGAAGGGCGCGCTTCCGGCAAGCTCCTCGCCGCTCTGCTTCAATAAGGGGGAAGCGGTCCTTGGCCTGAAACATGGAAAAAGAAAGTTAGCAAAAGCAAAAAGCTACCGGCCAAGAACAACCCCAGTCGCATAATCCCTTACTTCTTGGGTCGGAGGATTATCAGTGCTGAGGGGAAGAAGGCCCCATGCCCAATCAGATGGCATAGCAGTTTGGCAAATCTGCTTAGCCTTGCGAACAACATCCCTTTTGCTGAGAGGACGGCCTGTGATCTTGGTAGGATCTCGGCCATACATCTCGCTCATCCTATGCGCGCGGCGTTGCAGAGGAAGCACCCGGCGCGAAATAAAAGTACGGATGATGTCATCCGAGCAGATGTTGGTCTCCTTCTTCAAAGAAGCCAAGAAGCGTACCACCCGGCTGGTTTCAGCATGATCAGACTTCGGGTTGTAGCCCCAGTTGGTCCTGCTGGGAGGCCCCGCTTCGAAGGGAGGAAGATCGATGAGATCGGCGCGGCCGGTGTTCTTCACGTAGAAGAAAGTCCCTTGCCACAACCGGCAAGATTCGAGGCCGGAAAACTTAAAAAAGGGGCTCCCTTGACGGGAGCCGATAATGCAAGACCCGCACTGAACGGGAGGCTTGGGTTTAGAAACGTCTCGCGAGTGGGACGAATGCCGATGTAAGCCTCCATGAAGGTGGCATAGCAGGAGAGGTAGAAAATGGCGTTGCCAGGAAGGTGGTGAGGTTGGAGTTTGTAAAAATCAAGAAAACTCCGGAAAAAAGGGAGAGGCAGGAAGGCCGAAGCCACGCTCAAAGTGAGCTTAGAAAGGACAACGGGTCTGGCGATCTTCTCCATCCTGCTCATTTCGTCATCCGAATCCGGCAAGAAACTCCTTCCGGAATCCGTCGAGACCGGTATAACCAATCACCTCGAATCGAGTGACCGAACCCATCTGTGCTCCGCGGGTGATTGGGGTCTTCGCCGGAAGATTACCGGAGTTGCCGGAGGTTGCGCTAATGGAAGCTTGGCTAAAGCTACGGGATTCTAGGGGCCACCGACTTCAGGCTACCTGATTCTGTCGATTGCCTAACTAAGCCTCATCGGATCAGAGCTGTGGATCTGGCGAGTAGGGTTCACGGCGCTGAGAGAAAGGGGAGAAGATGCAGAGGTGGACCTCTCGCGTACATTGCGAAGAGAAGCGAAAACAAGATCCCGCATCAACTCATGAAGATCTACGAGTAAGAAGAAAACCAAGGCAAGAGGAATAAGAACACCAAACACCCAAGATCCGGAAAGCAACCAGAGGACAAGGAAGCAAGATTGGCACCTACCTTAAGCAAGGAGCTCGAAGGAGAGTCGCGGGCTGGCTAAGGAGCTGGACCTGGGCGGCCACGGAGAGCACCGTCGTAAGGCGAGGCGAGTAAGCTCACAAGAAACGCGCGTAATGCAAGCTGGGACACGTACAGAAAGGCCAGGCTGGCGATCTCCCGACTCGCCGAAGTCCAACGGCGCGGCGTGAGTTTCGCCGGCGCCTCGGCTTGGAAACGAGCGATGCGAACGGAGAACGGCGGTGGCGCAAAGGCTTGAGCTCTGTGCGCGAAGGAGGAGAATGCGAAGAAGATGAAGAGGAACGGAACAGGCGAGAGAGAGAGAGAAAGAAAGGGCAGGGAACCCGCCGGGCCGCGGCGGTTCGCCTCGCGGCCCACACGGTCTGCGCTTGGGCCGCACGTGGCGAGGGAGTACATGCGAAGAAACGCGGTTGCCACTCGCGAGGCGCACACGGGGATCGCGAAGAGGTAGTGGGACTAGCCGCGGTGCATTAAATGAGCGGGCGGGAGTCGGGGCGGGAAGGGACCCCGACACCGGCGCGGTCAGCTCACAGCGGCATGCTCCCTGGCCAAAGGCCCACATATTCTCGATCACGAGGAAGCACAAGACACATGAAACCGGACAATAGAGATGTCAATCAGCTGCAGAGATAAGAAAAATAAGGTAAAGGTGCTCAACTAGCCCATGACATGAGTACTTAAACCCATCCGAGAATGAGAACTGCATGGCCCGTAGGGATAGAATCCTTCCGTGCTATACTCACTGGGACTAATGTTGTGAATAACTCCCCAGATGTGCTGCATGTCCTGATGGCCTGCGCCATCAAGATACCGCTAATGTTAACACGTGAGCCTCGAGGTTAAGAGTTTAGCTAAGTGGAGCTAAGCCGGTATCCCCAAGAGGGGTATACCGAATCCCGCAAAGAAGATACCGAGCGAGAGCTCGTCGGCAGACTGGTCAAAGATTCTCTCCGTAGCCAGAAGACAAGATGAGCGAACAGTGATTGGATTTGGCGGGCCGAATGAGAAGAGAAGGTGACGGTCAAAGAAGCTTGCAGGACGCTGCCGCCTTGATTAAAGAGGACTCCTAGTGTCATCTATGACAAAGTAGCTTTGTAAAGCAGTTTGTCTAGTCAAAGATGCCATTAGGGTTTCTTCCAGTGTAAGCCACCCCCCTATATAAGGAGAGGGGGCAGCCCTTCTTCACGGGCACGTAGCGAGACCAAGAGATCTGTGTACTGAGAAACTTGTAACCATGTTGAGATCAATGAAGCTAGCGATCTAGTAAAGAGTTCTTCCTCTTGTCTCTCTTCTTGCATACCGGCCTTTGGTTGTGTTCTTGAGGAAAGCATCCGGAAGTTCTTCCCATCTAATCGCAAACCCTCCCCCGAATCCTCATACGTCCATTCGGCCCCAACTTAAGTTTTGATCTTGGCGGCATCCTGCCTGTTCACCACGACGATTACGTAATAAGAAGAAATTAATTTCTCTAAGGATCTATAAATAAATAGAAGAAATAAGAATAATGAGGAAATTATTTATCTCTCTTGCTGGGTGAATAATCACAATCATCATGCCATGTTTGATTGATGATAGGACTAGTGTGTGAACTCTTTGAGTGTTCTTAGTTTAGTATGTGAGCTTGGTTTAGTATTTATACCTCTCGTATTCGTATATAGACGCTAGTAACGAGGAATATCAAGAGGAGGAAGCCTACTCCCAAGAAGAAGAGGAGAACTTCGATAACTACTCTGCTCAAGGCAAGCTAATACTCTTGCTAACCACCATGATGCAAAGCTCTACAAGAGCAAGGCACCATCACCCATTTAATTTTATGTATTACCTATCCCATGTTTTTACCTTGCAATTATTTTTGCTTATTTACTTCAAAGTACTTTTTGATTTATGATTCACTTGGTATAGAGTAGAACAAGATTCAAGGTTAGCTTAGAAACACTCAAAGCTAGATAGCACCCCTCATGAGATAGTTGCTAGTGCTAATCAAATAAAATTTGGCTACTCTAGATGGGAACATGTGACTTTGAAATGAATCTGAAACCTTGGAATGATGCTTCATTCCATTGAATGACTTTGAAGGTGAATATGACCAAGAGAAGATGGTGATTTTTGATATAAAACTGATGGTTGAATGCGATACCTTTCCAATTATACAAGTACTCCCACAATACCTGATTATGGGTAGGGCTTAACTCTAGAAATTTATGTGCTTTAGCATGGGTTCCCTCTAAACAAGCATCACAGTTGCTTTAGTGGCTGCCTCGTATATGAGAAATGATGAATATGAGGTGAATGTAAGACCTGGGCCTCCAGGCGCCTCCCGGTTAATGCTTGGTTTTCACCGGGAGGCCAAGCTCATGGGGAGAGGTGTCTTATACTAGGACATATAAGTGAAAGGTTAAGGTTGATGATCCGCAGACCGAGTTACAATGATTCGGGTTATCCTCGACGATGTAATCCAAAGTTGGGGGCACAAGAGTACAACCTCTGGCAGAGTGTTAAACCTATTCGAATAGCCGTGTCCGTGGTTATGGACGTTTGGAAAGGCCATACTATTTCCATTATCAGAATTTATGTTAGGAATGATGAATGGTGATTTGACTTGGATCCCAAATGAATTGTGGGAATGACACTAATGTTCCCACTTGAGTTAGTCTAGCAATTAATGGGTCTTTACTAAATGTTTATCAAATTAAAACTTTTATGCAAAGAAACCTAGAGCTTAGCATTCTTTACTACACTTACTATGTTTCTACCTTTAGCATTAGTTCGCGAGTACTTTTAAAGTAATCATGTTTTGCCTGCTATTCAATGCGACTTTGAAGAGGAGCAACAATATCAGGATGACGGACAACATGACGTCTATGATAACTAGGATCGTCTTCTAACGCTGTTGCCCTGTGGGAATAGATATATCTTGATTTTACTACTACGCCCGCTTACTTATTTGTGATGTTGGAACAATCTATTTGTAATATTGATCATGTGATCCCTTGTTGTAAGACATTATGTGTTGTAATAAATAATTCTGAACTACTTACTATTATGTCTCGCAGCAACACTACCTGGGATTGCGATGTATGATGTAATAGGCATCCTGGACTAAAAATTCCTGGTGTTGACATACCTGCTTTCCATCGAATCTACATGTCTTAATGTACCCCTTCTGAACCAAACAAACAGAAATAAAGAGAACTGCCTCTTCGGCATCTCAAAGGTTAATAGGTTAGTTCCGGAAAACGATAAAAACATTATAAAGTGCAAAGCAAACATGTGGGCATGGCCTTGGAACAAGCATGAATGTCACTGAATTATAGGTAATGCTGGAGACGATCAAGATCCTGTTAGTTCCCCTCGTCACCAGTAGGAAATCAATGTTATAATTTCTGTGAGGGATGATGCTACTTACAATCTGATCATCCTATTATAAAGCATATGAAGAATGCAAAGACTGCAAAAATTATCTATAGTTACAATAAATAGATAAATATATATAAAATTTTTCAAAGAATAGTACTTTCAAGACAAGCATCAAAAGTCTCAGACAAGAGTTAATCATAAAGAACAATTCACAAAGGGCATCAAGCAACACAGGAAGATTTAAGTTCTAAAAGAATTACCAACTTTCAACATGTATATCTCATGGATAATGGTCAACATAAAGTAACAAGATACTGCAATTAAGGCATGAACTAATGGCCACTTTTGATACAAGTGTTTGCTTGGAAGAAGGAAGTAGGTAAACCGACTCAACATAAAGTAAAGAGGCACTCTTCGCAAAGGGAAGCAGGATTAAATCATGTGCTGTGAGCTTTTTTAAGTTTTTGAAACTCATATAGAGAGCATAAAAGTTAATGTTTTTGAGAGGTGTTTGTTGTTGTCAACAAATGGTAGTGGGCACTCTAACTACCTCATCAACCAGACTTTCAAGAGCGGCTCCCATGAAGGACGTTATCTCTACCAGCAAGGTAGATCATCCCTCTTCTCTTTTGTTTACACATGTACTTTAGTTTTATTTATGGTTGACACTCCTCCCAACCTTTTGCTTTCACAAGCCATGGCTAACCGAATCCTCGGGTGCCTTCCAACATTCACATACCATGAAGGAGTGTCTATTTACAAAATTAAGTTGCTTACTGATAGATCAGGGCAAAACACGTGAAGATAATTATTAATGAAAGTTGATTAATTGGGACTCGTTGCCACCTCTTTTTGCAAAATTATTGGATAAGCGATGCCAATAGTCCATTGGTGAAAGTCCGTCAGAGTAAATGACATGTTGAGAGATAAAAACACCTACTTTCATGAGCTATAAAAATCAAACACAAATTGAGAATGGATTTTGAAGGTTTACAGCACAAGTAAGCATTTTACTTGATTACAGGAAATACCACATAGTAGGTAGATATGGTGGACACAAATGGCATAGGTTTTTGCTCAAGGTTTTGGATGCACGAGAATCTCAGTACAAGGATTTGGCTAGCAAGGTTGTTTGAAGCAAACACAAGTATGAACCTGTGTACAACAAAACTTACATAAGAACATATTGTGCAATAGAAAAACTACATTGTCTTCCTTGTTGCTCAAACACTTTTACCATAAAATATCTAGACCTTAAGAGAGACCAATCATGCAAACCAATTTTAACAAGCTCTACAGTAGTTCTCCACTAATAGGTTTAAACTACATGATGCAAGAGCTTAATCATGATCTACTTTGAGAGCTCAAAACAATTGCCAAGTATCAAATTATCCAAGACATATGAGGCATTTTCTTCTTCCAACCAAATAATAATAAGTATTGTAGTTTCCAACTTTTATCATTGAACATTAAAAGTAAAACGAAGAACACAAGTGTTCATATGAAAAAGCGGAGCGTGTATCTCTCCCACAAGGATTGCTAGGATCCAATCTTATTCAAACTGATACCAAATGAAAGGATCGTATGCCGCACCTAGAGGGGGGGGGGGTGAATAGGTGCTAACCAATTTTTAGTTCTTTTTCAATTTAGGCTTGACACAAAGGTAAATTCTATAGATATGCAACTAAGTGAATTTACCTATATGACAAGATAAGCAACTAAGCAAGATATAGCTACACAATATAAGAGATAGAATAGGATAGAGGTAACCGAGAGTGGAGCACGCGATGACACGGAGATGATTCCCGTAGTTCCCTTCCTTTGCAAGAAGGTACGTCTATGTTTGGAGGAGTGTGGTTGCTACGAAAGCCAAACCAACAGCCACGAAGGCTTCACTCAGATCTCCTGTGAGCAACGCCACGAAGGCCTAGCCCACTTCCACTAAGGGATTTCCTCGAGGCGGAAACCGGGCCTTTACAAGGTTCTTGGGGCACACATCCACAACTGAATTGGAGGCTCCCAAATCTGTAACAATACAACAATCAACAACAATACATCAACACAAATCAACTAGGGAACCAAATAGGAACACTAGCATGAGATCCCTCAAACAAATGAGGGGGAAATGAAAAACGCTTCGGTGAGGATGTAGATCGGTGGCTTCTCCTTCGAATCTCCAAAGATCAAGAGCTTTGGTTGGGGGAGGAAGGAGATCTTGCAAATCTTGTGTTCTTGAGGTGGCTCTAATGGTGGTGAAGCTTGGCAGATATTTCTTGCAATGATTGAGCAAAGGGGGAAGGAAGAAGAAGAGGGGTATAAATACCCCTCCCCAAAATCCAGCCGTTGAGCCTTCCGGGGGGGCGGATAATCCGGCCTAAGTTAGGGCCGGATAATCCGCCCCCCGGATAATCCGGCCTCCTGGTACAAAACCAGGACAATGTCCGGGCAATTGTCCGGCCCCTATACTGAGCTGCTTTTCCTCAAGTCCTTAGCCGTTTTCGAGGGGGCCGGATATTCTTGAAATGTCCGGCCCGGATTATCCGGCCCTGGGACAAAACATCCGGGCAATTGTCCGGCCCCTATACTGAGCTGCTTTCCTCAAGTCCTTAGCCGAAATTCTGGGGGCCGGATATTTTGGAAATATCCGGCCCGGATTATCCGGCCTGATGAACTTTTTCTGATTCTTTTTGACAGCACTGACCACATCCAACACACATACAAATGTATCTATATAATCCCTGTACCACTTAAACAACCATTAGTGTATCACATACATTGACATCAAACACTCAAAACATAATATGAGAGATGTTCTTTCAATCTCCCCCTTTTTGGTGTTTGATGACAATATACGGATTTGCAAGAGAATAACTATAGAGGCAAGCATGATGGCAAAAACATAGAGGCACTCCCCCTACCCGACGTATCGATAATTTCTTATGTTCCATGCCACATTATTGATGATATCTACATGTTTTATGCATACTTTATGTCATTATTATGCTTTTCCGGAACTAACCTATTGACGAGATGCCGAAGAGCCATTGTTTTCCTGTTGTTTTTGGTTTTAGAAATTAGTAAGGAAATATTCTTGAATGGACGAAATCAACGCCCAGGGTCCTATTTTCCAATAAGCTTCCAGAAGTCCGAAGGGGAAACTAGGGCCAAGGTGGTGACACAGGCGGCGCGGCCCAAGCCCTCCGCCCCGCGCCTAGTGTGTGGCCTCCACCAGGACTCCACCGACCTTGCCCTTCCGCCTACTTAAAGCTCTGCCGCGAAACCCTATCACGTTCGACTGAACCAGAGAAAACCTTCAGAGCCACGCCATCGCGAAGCCAAGATCTGGGGACAGGAGTCTCTGTTCCGGCACGCCGTCGGGACGGGGAAGTGCCCCTAAGGCTTCTCCATCGACACCACCGCCATCTTCATCAACGCTGTTGTCTCCCATGAGGAGGGAGTAGTTCTCCATCGAGGCTCGGGCTGTACCGGTAGCTATGTGGTTAATCTCTTCCTATGTACTTCAATACAATAATCTCATGAGCTGCCCTACATGATTGAGATTCATATGATGATGCTTTGTAATCTAGATGTCATTGTGCTAGTCAAGTGGATTTTACTTATGTGATCTCCGGAGACTCCTTGTCCCACGTGTGTAAAGGTGACAGTGTTGTGGGTTTCTTAGGCTATATTTCACAGAATACTTATTCACTGTTATGAATGGCATAGTGAAGTGCTTATTTATACCCCTTTATGATTGCAATGTGTTTTGTATCACAATTTATCTATGTGCTACTCTAGTGATGTTATTAAAGTAGTTTATTCCTCCTGCACGGTGTAATGGTGACAATGTGTGCATCGTGTAGTACTTGGCGTAGGCTATGATTGTGATCTCTTGTAGATTATGAAGTTAACTATTGGTATGATAGTATTGATGTGATCTATTCCTCCTTTCGTAGTGTGAAGTGACAGTGTGCATGCTATGTTAGTACTTGGTTTGGTTATGTTGATCTGTTATGCACTCTAAGGTTATTTAAATATGAACATTGAATATTGTGGAGCTTGTTAACTCCGGCTTGAGGGTTCGTGTAATCCTACACACTTAGTGGTGTTCATCATCCAACAAGAGGGTGTAGAGTCTAGCATCTATCTATTTATCTGTTATGATCAATGTTGAGAGTGTCCACTAGTGAAAGTATGATCCCAGGCCTTGTTCCTAAATACTTATCGGGTTTGTTTACCGTTTTATCAAATCTTTATTTTAATATTAATACCATCAACTCGCACGCCAATACACTTTTTCGCGCCACATTACCTGCCATATTCATTCATACCACCAGTATTTCACTATCTCTTCGCCGAACTAGTGCACCTATTAGGTGTGTTGGGACACAAGAGACTTCTTGCTTTGTGGTTGCATTGCATGAGAGGGATATCTTTGACCTCTTCCTCCCCGAGTTCGATAAACCTTGGGTGATCCACTTAAGGGAAACTTGGCGCTATTCTACAAACCTCGTCTTTTGGAGGCCCAACACTGTCATAAGAATAGAAGCGCTGACATCAAGCTATTTTCTGGCGCCGTTGCCGGGGAGGAAAGGTAAAAGGTACTCATACTCCCATTCTAAAGTACTTTTCTGTTGCCGTTGTGTGTGTGCTCGAAGCTATTTCCTTTAGATCCTGAATTGCATCTTTTTGTTTCTTGTTTACACTAGTTAGGCATAATGGACAACAATGAGCTTTTTATTCTATTTCCTGATAGTTTGATGCGAAAATTAAAAAACATGGAACATATTAGTATGAACGCTGAACACCATTGTTGCTAATGATATGGAAAATTCTAAGCTTGGGGAAGCTGGCTTGATGAGCATGATATTTTTAGCCCCCCAAGCATTGAGGAGAAAATTTACTTTGATGATACTTTGCCTCCTATTTATGATGATTATAATGATATTGGTCTTTTAGTACCGCCTGTTATGGAGGATAAATTTGATTATGATTACAATATACCTCCTATATTTGATGATGAGAATAATAATGATAGCTACTTTGTTGAATTTGCTCCCACTACAACTAATAAAATTGATTATGCCTATGTGGAGAGTAATAATTTTATGCATGAGACTCATGATAAGAATGCTTTATGTGATAGTTATATTGTTGAGTTTGCTCATGTTGCTACTGAAAGTTATTATGAGAGAGGAAAATATGGTTGTAGAAATTTTCATGTTACTAAAACACCTCTCTATGTGCTGAAATTTTTGAAGCTACACTTGTTTTATCTTCCTATGCTTGTTACTTTGCTCTTCATGAACTTGTTTACTTACAAGATTCCTATGCATAGGAAGCATGTTAGACTTAAATTTGTTTTGAATTTGCCCTTGATGCTCTCTTTTGCTTAACTACTATTTCTTGCGAGTGCATCATTAAAATCAATGAGCCCATCTTAATGGCTATAAAGTGAACTTCTTGGGAGATAACCCATGTGTTTATTTTGCTACGTATTTTTATTTTATTTGAGTCTTGGAAGTTGTTACTACCGTAGCAACCTCTCCTTATCTTAGTTTTGTTGCATTGTTGTGCCAAGTAAAGTCTTTGATAGAAAGGTTGATACTAGATTTGCGTTTAAATGCATTTCTTTGTCACGAATCTGGGCCTAATTCTCTGTAGTAACTCTAAAATTATGCCAATTTACGTGAGTGATCCTCGATATGTACGCAACTTTCATTCAATTTGATTTTCATCTGAGTAAGTCTGGTGCCATTTTAAAATGGAATTCTATTTTGCCCTCAGGTCCTTAGTTGTACTCAGTTTCTCCCAGCTCCTTAGTTTTTCCTCGCTTTCAAGCCCTTGTCCGAACCGCAGAAGGAGCTCCTGGACGGAAATCCGTTAAGTTGACCGTTCCGTGCTGACGAGTGGGGTCGTGTCGTTTGTGGGGTCGCGCGTGTGGGACCGCGTCGTGTGGGGCTGGTAGGAAGGGACCGCGTGGGACAGGACGAGGCCGTGTTTGTGTGGCCGTAGCGTGTGGGGCCGTAGCGTGTGGAGCCGTGTGGGTCCGGGACGGGGGCACGAGTGGTTTCTGTCTCTTTCGCCCAGATTAGCAGTTTTCAATGTACCTTTTTCCTCTCTATCGCTCGATCTCATTCATATTTGATAGCCCAAATTGGTAGCAAATCTAGAGCAGCTTCTTTCTGTTTTTTAACGCCATTCATTTCTTTATGCCTTCGTTTTTACCCAATCAGGTAGGAAATCTAGGGCACAAATCCAGAGAAAATATAGGATAAGCTGCATACAACAAACCAACATAGCATAGATATATTCAGGACAGATCCAAAAGTAGTACCAATAGATCCAACATAAGCTACAATTTACATGAAATTAAGCTGCTCTACAGATAGAGCAGTCACATACAGAGAGTGCAGTAGGCACGTTCAACGCCTCCAGGTAGCGCGTGTGACTCGCTTGGAGGTTGCGCAGGTGAATCCCAAGTGCTTTGTGTTTGGCCATGTACGCATGCACGTTCACGGTCCTTCCAACTCTAGCGCCACATCTGCCAATGGATTCAGCATGGTTCACCAGGGAGTTGAAGTCGGTGGCGCGGAGCTTCCTGTTGCAGAAGGGGCACTTGTAAATGCCTCGAGCAAAGGGCCATCGTAATGGCCGGACTGCAGCCTCCTGAGGACGTGACGAGTCTTGGTGTGGAAGGACTCGTCGCTGCTGACGTCGCTGCTCTGCACCTGTCACGTAGCACCAAAGATCGTGCAAAAACACGGAGTCAATTGCAACGATGATGGAACAGAGAGTGAACAAAAAATCATGCATGATAATATACTAAAAAAGAGGTAGCCTCAGTTACATTGGACACACTTATATCCAGGATTTGAGTAAGCCAAAGATCATGCACAACAAATTTGTACACACCAATTGTTTACTGACCAAACTCTGAATCAATTTGAGGCCCAAATATTCATCATCATCGGCACAAATCTTAAACAAAAGCAAATCACAAACACTAATAACGCAAGATCTAACACAAAAGGATCGAACTAGGAACAGACACGAACAGTAATAACGCAAGATCTAACAAAAAGGATTGAACTAGGAACAGACGAACCGTAATAACGGTAGATCTAACACAAAATGATTGAAATGAGATAAGAACAAGGGAACAAAGGGTTACCTCCGGCTCGTTGTCGACGATGGTGGTGTCGTAGGGGTTCTCCGGCGCGTCGTACTGCACTGGTTCGTACGGGTCCCAATCGACGGGGGACTGGACGGTGGCGGCGGCCGATGCGCCGGCTGCTACGTTGGAAGCAGCGACAGGGGCCTGGACGGGGGCGGCGGCCGATGCGCCGGCTGCTACGCTGGAAGCGCGACAGGGCCTGGACGGGGGCGGCGGCCGATGCGCCGGCGGCCACGCAAGCAGCGACTGTGGGCCTGGACGGGGCGTGATGCGCCGTTGCTATGATGGAAGCAGCGATGGGGGCCTGGACGGGGGCGGCTCTATGTCGACAATGGGCATCTCATTCTTCTCCATCGCCAGCGGGTTTTTTCGGGGTTTTTTCTTCGGTTGTGGAGAAGATGATGGGACAGGAGAGGCGGTTGCGGTGAGAACGTGCGTCGAGGGAGAGAAAGAGGGGCTCTATAAAGACGAAGGTGGCGTGTCCGCTGTACACGCGTCCGCTATGCACGGCTGCAGCGTGCACCGCTACCCGAGTCTAACCCTGGGACGTTTGGTGTACTCAGTTATAACCTCAGGCCTTATACAGAAATTTTATATGTACTCAGTTTTCCCCTCGAGGACTTAGACCGGCAAGTGCAATAGTTTTACCCTCAAGTAGCTGGTCAACAGAGAGTCAACAAATGAGATTAACATAGCTAATTGAGTCATTTCATGCGCAAAAAAATCCAAATAAAAACATAGTGGCAACTACTCATGGAGTCTTCCTACGCAACCTGCCACCTAGAAAACCTTAACAAACATATATAAATCAAGTTTTACCACAAATTGCCACTTCTCAGAATCACTAGTGTAGCTATGAAGATGCATGGTTTTCCACCCAAACCCCTTTGCAAAACATCTTTCCCAAAACATAGTTTGTCTAAATGATGCCATAATTGTCACACTCATGTATATTTGAATTGCAAATAATTTGATGTAGCCCAATATGAATTATATTGTACAAAACACACATTTTTCATTTTGTAATTCTTTTGTTTGAATCCCTTAGTCTATTTACTATTTATGTGCCCTTGGATTCTTAGTACTACTCAGTTTTGCCCTCAAGTACTGTCACAAATGCTCTGAGAAGCCCAAACTTATCCTGATTGGTTGAGCCGTTGTCACATGGATCGACTCCACGAACCGTTGATCCACTGATCTAACGGGCAGTATACCCCTATCCGTCTCTTCGTGGCAACCTCTCTCTCTCTCTCTCTCTCTCTCTCTCTCTCTCTATCGGTGGAGAATGCAATAACGAGTTTGCCACTTAATATAGTTTGGGATATAGTATTGGTATTTTGAAACGGCCTAAAAGTGGTATAATTTTGTTATAAACATGAGGCATACATTTTTGCTGATTTCGGCGATTGCATTATTTGTCACCCCTCTAACAATTATCAACTATCTTTAGCTGTCCTTTTCTTTTAGGGAATATAGTTTGGGATATGGTATTGGTATTTTGAAAGGCCTAAAAGTGGTATAATTTTGGTATAAACATGAGGCATACATTTTTGCGGATTTCGGCGATTGCATTATTTGTCACCCCTCTAACAATTATCAACTATCTTTAGCTGTCCTTTTCTTTTAGGGAATATAGTTTGGGATATGGTATTGGTATTTTGGAAAGGCCTAAAAGTGGTATAATTTTGGTATAAACATGAGGCATACATATTTGCGGATTTCGGGGATTGCATTATTTGTCACCCCTCTAACAATTATCAACTATCTTTAGCTGTCCCTTTTAGGGAATATAGTTTGGGATATAGTATTGGTATTTTGAAACGGCCTAAAAGTGGTATAATTTTGTTATAAACATGAGGCATACATTTTTGCGGATTTCGGCGATTGCATTATTTGTCACCCTCTAACAATTATCAACTATCTTTAGCTGTCCTTTTCTTTTAGGGAATATAGTTTGGTAATTTCGGTGAATGCACACACTAACTTTGAAAACAACTACAAGTACATGTAACTGAATAATGGATTTGTAACTAGGTATCCCTTGTAACAACTTCTAGCGCCTGGTGAGCAATGATAAGAATCCGATCGTAATTATACAACAAAAAAAACAACCAGCCATCATATTAGCTTGCTTCTTCAACTCGATCAGCTGCCTTAACTGCTTGTTCATTTTCTTCAGTTCTCCCTTCACTTCCACCAGTTCTGCATTGGGAGCATTAGGCATAATCGGAAGG
This sequence comes from Lolium multiflorum, assembly GCA_030979885.1. NCBI lineage: Eukaryota > Viridiplantae > Streptophyta > Magnoliopsida > Poales > Poaceae > Lolium > Lolium multiflorum. The sequence goes on from CM061750.1 coordinate 293,532,479, forward strand.
TCCCTAATCGGAACGGCTCCTCTCTCCGCCGCATTCTCTACAGCAAGTCCCCCCCTCCCAAATTGCGCCCCCAATAGCGCCAATTGATTCCTGCAACTGAAGCCTCTGAACGTACACATCGATCCACTCGAAATGCCTGCATTTCTTCAAGATCTGAAAACAACAACGTGAACCCTAAATCCCAAATTCGAGGGAATAACAAGAAAATCGAGAGAAAACAGAGAAATTGGAGCGAGATCTAACCTTATCCCCCTCTCTATATGGCAAGCTCTCGCATGCAACGAACTCACGTCCACGGTTGCGTTCTCGTCCGTCTTACAGATCGACCGCTTCAGAGGCTCCTGGCGTGGGCAGTCAGGGCATCTTGTCAAAGGCACGGGTCCATACTGCGGCCATGAAGAACGGGAGGTCGAAGAGAAACTAGACATCACCCGCGTGCCGGAGAAGGGCTGCCGCTGGCGGAGAAGAAGAACAATGGGGCGCGGAGAAAGAAAGGGGAAGCAATGGCACGGGCACGGGCGCGGGGCTAGCTCGGGCTCCCATTTTGCAACGGTCACCTGGGTAAGCTGTGGGTCCGGCGCGCTCACGTGGACAAGTTGTGGGTCCCACGATGATCTGGATAAGTGGAGACGTGTCCACTGCGGGGCACCAACAGCGGCCCCACTTGCCAGCACCAACCAACGTCAACTAAACGGGATTCCTTCCGTCCGAGCTCTTTCTGCGGGTTATAGACAAGGGGTTGGGGAAAACTGAGGAAAAACTAAGGATCTGGGGAAAACTGAGTACAACTAAGGACCCAAGGGCACGAAAATAGAAATCCCTTTTAAATTCGTCTTTACGGACTGTTCTGTTTTGACAGATTCTGCCTTTATTTCGCATTGCCTCTTTTGCTATGTTGGATGGATTTCTTTGTTTCATTAATGTCCAGTAGCTTTGTGCAATGTCCAGAAGTGTTAAGAATGATTGTGTCACCTCTGAACATGTGAATTTTTGATTATGCACTAACCCTCTAATGAGTTGTTTCGAGTTTGGTGTGGAAGTTTTCAAGGGTCAAGAGAGGAGGATGATATACTACGATCAAGGAGAGTGAAAGCTCTAAGCTTGGGGATGCCCTGGTTCATCCCTGCATATTTCAAGAAGACTCAAGCATCTAAGCTTGGGGATGCCTTGGGCATCCCCTTCTTCATCGACAAATTATCAGGTTCCTTCTCTTGAAACTATATTTTTATTCGGTCACATCATATGTACTTTACTTGGAGCGTCTGTGTGCTTTTGTTTTTGTTTTTGTTTGAATAAATGCTTGTGTGGGAGAGACACGGTCCGCTGGTTCGTATGAACACATGTGTTCTTAGCTTTTAATGTTCATGGCGAAGGTTGAAACTGCTTCGTTAATTGTTATATGGTTGGAAACGGGAAATGCTACATGTAGTAATTGATAAAATGTCTTGGATAATTTGATACTTGGCAATTGTTGTGCTCATGTTTAAGCTCTTGCATCATATACTTTGCACCTATTAATGAAGAAATACATAGAGCTTGCTAAAATTTGGTTTGCATAATTGGTCTCTCTAAAGTCTAGATAATTTCTAGTATTGAGTTTTGAACAACAAGGAAGACGGTGTAGAGTCTTATAATGTTTACAATATGTCTTTTATGTGAGTTTTGCTGCACCGGTTCATCCTTGTGTTTGTTTCAAATAACCTTGCTAGCCTAAACCTTGTATCGAGAGGGAATACTTCTCATGCATACAAAATCCTTGAGCCAACCACTATGCCATTTGTGTCCACCATATCTACCTACTACATGGTATTTCTCCGCCATTCCAAAGTAAATTGCTTGAGTGCTACCTTTAAATAATTCAAAATTATCACCTCTTATTTGTGTCAATGTTTTATAGCTCATGAGGAAGTATGTGGTGTTTATCTTTCGATCTTGTCATTTACTTCGGACAGACTTTCACCAATGGACTAGTGGCTCATCTGCTTATCCAATAATTTTGCAAAAAGAGCTGGCAATGGGGTTCCCAGCCTCAATTAATTAACTTGCATTAATAATTCTCTTCACATGTTTTGCCTCTGATCTATCAGTAAGCAACTTAATTTGCAAATAGACACTCCTCCATGGTATGTGAATGTTGGAAAGCACCCGAGGATTCGGTTAGCCATGGCTTGTGTAAGCAAAAGGTTGGGAGGAGTGTCATCCATAAATAAAGAAAAACTAAACTAAATTACATGTAAACAAAAGAGAAGAGGGATGATCTACCTTGCTGGTAGAGATAACGTCCTTCATGGGAGCCGCTTCTTGAAAGTCTGGTTGATAAGGTAGTTAGAGTACCCCTATCATTCGTTGACAACAACAAACACGTCTCTCAAAACTTTATTTTATGCTCTCTTTATGTTTTCAAAACCAAAGCTCTAGCACAAATATAGCAATCAATGCTTCCTTCTGCGAAGGGCCATTCTTTTACCTTTATGTTGAGTCAGTTCACCTATTTCTCTCCACCTCAATAAGCAAACACTTGTGTGAACTGTGCATTGATTCCTACATACTTGCATATTGCACTTGTTATATTACTTTGCATTGACACTATCCATGAGATATACATGTTATAAGTTGAAAGCAACCGCTGAAACTTAATCTTCCTTTGTGTTGCTTCAATACCTTTACTATGAATTTATTGCTTTATGAGTTAACTCTTATGCAAGACTTATTGATGCTTGTCCTGAAGTGCTATTCATGAAAAGTCTTTTGCTTTATGATTCATTTGTTTACTCATGTCATTACCATTGTTTTGATCGCTGCATTCATTACATATGCTTATAATAGTATGATCAAGTTTGAGGACATGTCACCCAGAAATTATCTTTGTTATCGTTTACCTGCTCGGACGAGCAGAACTAAGCTTGGGGATGCTGATATCTCCGACGTATCGATAATTTCTTATGTTCCATGCCACATTATTGATGATATTTACATGTTTTATGCATACTTTATGTCATTATTATGCATTTCCGGAACTAACCTATTGACGAGATGCCAAGAGCCAGTTGCCGTCGTTGTTTTTGGTTTCTAAATCCTAGTAAAGAAATATTCTCGAATTGGACGAAATCAACGCCCAGGGACCTATTTTTCCACGAAGCTTCCAGAAGTCCGAAGGGGAACGAAGTGGGGCCACGAGGTGGGGACATAGGGCGGCGCGGCCCAAGCCCCTGGCCGCGCGGCCTAGTGTGTGGCCCCACCAGGACCCACCGACCTTGCCCTTCCGCCTACTTAAAGCCTCCATCGTGAAAACCCTATCACGTTCGACGAAACCAGAGAAAACCGCAGCCGCCATCGCGAAGCCAAGATCCGGGGGACAGGAGTCTCCCGGCACGCCGCACGGGGAAGTGCCCCCGGAAGGCTTCTCCATCGACACCACCGCCATCTTCATCAACGCCGCTGTCTCCCATGAGGAGGGAGTAGTTCTCCATCGAGGCTCGGGGCTGTACCGGTAGCTATGTGGTTAATCTCTCTCCTATGTACTTCAATACAATAATCTCATGAGCTGCCCTACATGATTGAGATTCATATGATGATGCTTGTAATCTAGATGTCATTGTGCTAGTCAAGTGGATTTTACTTATGTGATCTCCGGAGACTCCTTGTCCCACGTGTGTAAAGGTGACAGTGTGTGCACCGTGTGGGTCTCTTAGGCTATATTTCACAGAATACTTATTCACTGTTATGAATGGCATAGTGAAGTGCTTATTTATACCCCTTATGATTGTAATGTGTTTTGTATCACAATTTATCTGTGTGCTACTCTAGTGATGTTATTAAAGTAGTTTATTCCTCCTGCACGGTGTAATGGTGACAGTGTGTGCATCGTGTAGTACTTGGCGTAGGCTATGATTGTGATCTCTTGTAGATTATGAAGTTAACTATTGGTATGATAGTATTGATGTGATCTATTCCTCCTTTCGTAGTGTGAAGGTGACAGTGTGCATGCTATGTTAGTACTTGGTTTGGTTATGTTGATCTGTTATGCACTCTAAGGTTATTTAAATATGAACATTGAATATTGTGGAGCTTGTTAACTCCGGCATTGAGGGTTCGTGTAATCCTACACACTTAGTGGTGTTCATCATCCAACAAGAGGGTGTAGAGTCTAGCATCTATCTATTTATTCTGTTATGTGATCAATGTTGAGAGTGTCCACTAGTGAAAGTATGATCCCTAGGCCTTGTTCCTAAATATCGCTATCGCCGTTTGTTTACTATTTTACGCATCTTTACTTCCTGCAATATTAATACCATCAACTCGTACGCCATTAGCACTTTTCTTCGGCGCCGTTACTACTCAAGCCATATTCATTCATACCACCCGTATTTCACTATCTCTTCGTCGAACTAGTGCACCTATTAGGTGTGTGGGGACACAAGAGACTTCTTGCTTTGTGCTTTGTGGTTGCATGAGAGGGATATATTTGACCTCTTCCTCCCCGAGTTCGATAAACCTTGGGTGATCCACTTAAGGGAAACTTGTTGCTGTTCTCTACAAACCTCCGCTCTTGAGGGCCCAACACTGCCTACAAGAATAGAAGCTCCCGTGAGACATCAAGTTTTTTCTCGGCGCCGTTGTCGGAGGAAAGGTAAAAGGTTCTCATACTCCGGTCCCAGTAAAGTACTTTTCTGTTGCCGTTGTGTGTTTGCTCGAAGCTATTTCCTTTAGATCCCGCAATTGCATCTTTTTGTTTTTGTTTACACTAGTTAGGCATAATGGACAACAATGAGCTTTTTATTCTATTTCCTGATTTAAGACATGGATGGTTTGATGCGAAAATTAAAAACCTATGGAACATATTAGTATGAACGCTTTGAACACCATTGTTGCTAATGATATGGAAAATTCTAAGCTTGGGGAAGCTGGTTTTGATGAGCATGATATTTTTAGTCCCCCAAGCATTGAGGAGAAAATTTACTTTGATGATACTTTGCCTCCTATTTATGATGATTATAATGATATTGGTCTTTTAGTACCGCCTGTTATGGAGGATAAATTTGATTATGATTACAATATACCTCCTATATTTGATGATGAAAATAATAATGATAGCTACTTTGTTGAATTTGCTCCCACTACAACTAATAAAATTGAATATGCCTATGTGGGGAGTAATAATTTTATGCATGAGACTCATGATAAGAATGCTTTATGTGATAGTTATATTGTTGAGTTTGCTCATGTTGCTACTGAAAGTTATTATGAGAGAGGAAAATATGGTTGTAGAAATTTTGCTACTGAAAGTTAACACTAGAGGTATCCATCATGAGCTCTAACAAGAGACATATACATATATGAAGTTGAGATAGGATGCTAGAAGTCATACCCATGTGTAGATATATGATACGGAGATATAGCATCACACATGATATAATAGTCTTGATCTCAACATATAGAAATCCGAAAACCATAACAATGTCTCACACCACATAGCACATAGTTTTAAACGGAACACAACCAAAGCAAATAGTTCAAATAAGAGGGAACACAAGCAATAAAGGAATGATAAACGCATATGCTTGTGCCCAAACCATGCAAATCCCCGAGAGAGTTCCTAATAGAACGCTTCTCCCCCTTTGGCATCGAGACGCCAAAAAGGGGACAAGCGCGATGCTACTCGCCCCATGGGGATCACTCGGAGGCATCTTCATCATCGGACTCGTACGCCGCTTCTTCTTCGTCCTCTTCTTCATCGTGTCGGGGCATCCGGAGAGCGGCGAGTGAGGCTGGACCTTTGAATGCAACTATCAAGATCACTCCACGGAACCTGTGCAGAATGCCACCCACTGTAACCTGGGTGAACAGGAGGCTGAGGAGGGGGTCCTTGCTCACCACTGAGCTTGTGCAGAATAACCGCCTGAGTATGCTTAATCTCAGAACGCTCTCGGCTGGCCGCATAGTTCTCCTTATGGATCTCAATGTTCATGCAAAGGATGTAACGCTGAAACCAACTGAGCCTGTTCACTTGTTTCTTCATAGCAGGGAGGTCAGGATGGCGAGCAGGAGCAAATCCACTAGAACGAGCATCACCCATGAAGGAGTCAGGTGGAGGTACAGCAGAAGAGACAGGCTTAAGCTTGTAGGCCTTCTTGATAGAGTCTTCATCAAAGGGTACCCGCCAAGTCTTCACCACTCACACCCAGTGTTGTTGATGAGGAGCTGGATATAAGGCATAAGGTATGTGGTCCGGAGACCATGGCATCATGAATCTCATTGAAGATGAAGTCCATGACATCAATAGTGTAGTTACGTTCCTCATTCTCATCACGAGCACACTTATAGCCGAGGTGCATGAGATCCACAAGAGTCCCCGATAGCATCATTATTACCACCAATAGGAGAGATGGTGGACCGAAAGAACCTAAGTAACTGACCATAGATAGATAGCAGCCCCTTGGTCTCACCAACTTTCCCAGCAGATGTATAGAGATTAAACAACACATTCTTATCTTCCTTTCTGAGGTCCATGGAGACGACGGCCTCCTTCTGCAGGAACTCCAAGAATAGCAGCAAAACGGCGCAAGGTGGCACTACAGTGAGTGGAGCCAGACATCCATTCCATAGTACGGTCCTCATCTTTCTTGATGGCCAACGTAGCAAAGAACTGCTTCACCAACTCTGGACTATAGTCACATCGAATCTTCATCAAATCCTGCAAGCCCATCCTACCAGTCACCCAGATGGCATCCTCAAAGTGATTGTTGACTGCCAGAACGTCCACATCGATAGCTTGCATGGGACGTACTTTCTTCATGGGCTCATAGATATCCTTATAGATGAACTCATGTTCCATGCACCAGTATTTTCTGCCCTCTGTCTCTTCATCCCTTGGGAGGTCTTCATACCAGTTCTTCATGCGGATAGCGGAATAAGAGACAGGGTCCATGGTCTTGTAGTTTTCCCTTGAAGCCTTGTTCTTGTGCCTAGATGAGGTTGACTTGCGAGGAGCGTTGGACGCGAACTCATCACTTGACCGGTCAGCCCTTGGGCGTCTCCGAGCACCCCGAGAAGTACGACCTGTGAATAGCAAAGATGGATAGCAAAGAGAAGATAATGCTCATAAGTCATGTATGATACAGTAATGCACTCTAGAAACATACTATAAGCTGGTACAAGTCTAAAACAAGATAGATTGAATCAAAACTGCAGCGGCGATGAAGCTCCAGGCCGGATAATCCGGTGCCCCAAGGGGGCGGATAATCCGGCCAGACCGGATAATCCGGTCCTCGCGGGGGCCGGATAATCCGGCCCTGCGAATCTAGCAGATTTTGCAATCAACAACTTGTCTTGGAACAGATCGGCCTTATAGCATGCAAGAGGAGTACACTACAAGCGATTTGGAACAACTAGACACCAAATCCACCAAGAAAATAGCACATACAAATCACAACACCTAGGGTTAGGGATTGTGAGTCATACCCGCATCCATTGCGAAAGCCGCTTGGAGGAGAAGGTAGCTAGGGAGGAGGAGCACCCGATCCACCCAAAAACTCCGGGAGGGAGTGGACGGGGCGGCTCCGGCGAGGAGGAGAGTTCCGGCGACCTTGAGAGGAGAGAGAGGAGAGAGAGGCGCGTGGGGGGTGGTGTGAACCGTTTGCCCCCCGCGGCCTCGTCCTCAGCCCTTTCAAGATCTGCCCAGGCCGGATAATCCGGCCCTAGTTTAGGGCGGATAATCCGGCCGGGCCGGATTTTCCGGGTCGCCTGGGGGGCGGATTATCCGGTGTTCTGGAAAATTCCAGAACACCGTCAATCCCGCCTATCTTTAGTTGGTTATTTGCGAACCCATATGTGGTGCAATAAACTATCACCTCACATATAAGATGCATATTTACCAATAAGATGGGGCAACCTAGATCATCCGACCGAGAAACCTCAAACTCCAAGTTTTTACCAAACATGACAAATGAGCAAGATGGAAATGGCTTATAGATGAGTGTAGGCTTAGGTTTAGAAGACTCAAACTGTTAATGGTACATGATCACTCAAGTTTGCAAGATATGAGCAAATAAGGCCAAACTAGAGTGATTTCCCATAAGAACATGGAGTTGTCAAATAAAAGGCGATAAGATCCAAATAACTCCAACTCTTCACAAAGAAGAGTGTGGTGGCCTAGGCCACCATATATGAGTGTTGTGGCATGGCACCGCGAAGATATATCTTGGGTCCAAGCCACTACTCATCATTGAAGCTCACATATCAACATATGATATTAAGAGAATGATTTCTTAATGTTGGCATTATGGGGGGAGGGATAGCTCAATAATTTAAACCGCACTCCCCCTATTTCCATGCCCACATCTAAACCAAATAAAGTTTTGAGACAAAGGTGTGTTTGCAAGATGGTCAAGCTATACTCCTTGAATCAATGATATTTAGCTCATTCCTCAAATAAGAGAACCTTGCTTCATCAAGAGGCTTCGTGAATATATCGGCAAGTTGATCTTTGGTAGGAACATAGATAAGCTCAATATCACCACGGGCAACATGATCCCTAATGAAATGATTCCGGATCTCAATATGCTTCGTTCTTGAATGTTGCACCGGATTATAAGCAATCTTGATGGCACTTTCATTGTCACATAATAGAGGCACTTTGTCACAAATGACACCGTATTCCTTTAAAGTTTGCCTCATCCATAACAATTGAGTGCATCCACTTGCGGCGGCAACATATTCGGCTTCGGCGGTGGAGAGAGATATACAATTTTGCTTCTTAGAAGACCAACACACCAAGGACCTACCAAGGAATTGGCAAGCCCCGGAAGTTGATTTCCTATCATCCTTGTCACCCGCCCAATCCGCATCGGTATAACCATTGAGAATAAAGCTTGAGCCTTTGGGGTACCAAATACCATATCTTGGGGTATCAACCAAATATCGAAAGATTCTTTTGAGAGCCATCATGTGGCTCTCCTTAGGAGAAGCTTGATACCTTGCACACACACCAACACTCAACACTATGTCCGGTCTAGATGCACAAAGGTAAAGCAAGGATCCAATCATGGAGCGATATACCTTTTGATCCACCTCTTTACCATTGGGATCTAGTGCAAGATGACATTTGGTAACCATAGGAGTGGCCACACCCTTCATCTCGGTCATCTTGAACCTCTTGAGCATGTCTTGGAGATATTTTGCTTGATTGATGAAGGTTCCTTCTCAATTGCTTGATCTCAAAACCAAGGAAGAACTTCATCTCTCCCATCATAGACATCTCAAACCTATCGGTCATAAGCTTTGAGAATTCATCATTGAAAGCTTTGTTAGTAGAGCCAAATATAATATCATCAACATATAATTGGCAAACGAAAAGCTCCCCATTGACCCTCTTAGTAAAAAGAGTGGGGTCGATTAGCCCAACATCAAACCCACGGTCTACCAACAATTCCTTAAGGTGCTCGTACCAAGCTCTAGGAGCTTGTTTGAGACCATAAAGTGCTTTATCAAGCTTGTAGACATGGTTAGGAAAGTTGAGATCCTCGAACCCCGGGGGGAGTTGATACGTCCAATTTGCATCACTATTTTATATCATAATTTGTTGTTATTCATTGATATATTTCATATTGGGACACAATACTTATGTTATTTCATCTATTTTGCATGTTTCATGATTATTTGGAGATCGAGCACCGGAGCCAGGATTCTGCTGGAAAAAGCACCGTCAGGATGCAATATTTCGGAAGATCAACTGTGGGAAGGAAGTTTTACCAAAAATCCTATTTTTCCAGATGACGAAGGAAGCCGTAAGGGGGAGCCGCTTGACCCAAGGTGGGCTCATACTATAGGCGGCGCGCCATGGCCTGGCCGCGCACCATGTGGTGTGGGGCCCCACGCCTCTTTCGCTCCTTTTCTTCGAAACCCTTCGTCTCCCGAAGACCTAAGCCACGAGGAATCCTCACGAAGGGTACAGCCGCCTCTGCGGGGCGGAGAACACCAGAGAGAAAGAGCTCTCCGGCGGGCAGGAATCCGCCGGAAATTCCTCCCGGAGGGGGAAATCGACGCCATCGTCACCGTCATCGAGCTGGACATCATCTCCATCACCATCACCATCATCTCCATCATCATCACCGCCATCTCCACCGCTGGACATCGTCACCGCTGTAGCAATTTGGGTTTGATCTTGATTGTTTGATAGGGGAAACTCTCCCGGTATTGATTTCTACTTGTTATTGATGCTATTGAGTGAAACCATTGAACCAAGGTTTATGTTCAGATTGTTATTCATCGTCATATCACCTCTGATCATGTTCCATATGATGTCTCGTGAGTAGTTCATTTAGTTCTTGAGGACATGGGTGAAGTCTAAATGTTAGTAGTGAACTATGGTTGAGTAATATTCAATGTTATGATATTTAAGTTGTGGTGTTATTCTTCTAGTGGTGTCGTGTGAACGTCGACTACACGACACTTCACCATTTATGGGCCTAGGGGAATGCATCTTGTACTCGTTTGCGGGTTGCCGGAGTGACAGAAACCTAAGCCCCCGTTGGTATATCGATGCAAGAGGGATCGCAGGATCTCAGAGTTTAAGGCTGTGGTTAGATTTATCTTAATTACTTTCTTGTAGTTGTGGATGCTTGCAAGGGGTATAATCACAAGTATGTATTAGTCCTAGGAAGGGCGGTACATTAGCATAGGTTCACCCACACAACACTTATCAAAACAATGAAGATTAATCAGTTGTATGTAGCGAAAGCACTAGACTAAAATCCCGTGTGTCCTCGAGAATGTTTGGTCATTATAAGTAAACAAACCGGCTTGTCCTTTGTGCTAAAAAGGATTGGGCCACTCGCTGCAATTATTTCTCTCGCTACTCGTACTTTATTCATCCGTTACATCAAAACCCCCGAATACTTGTTTGTGAGCATTTACAATGAATCCTTCATCGAAACTGTTTGTAACACCTTCGCTCCTCGTTGGGTTCGACACTCTTATTTATCGAAGATACTACGATACACCCTATACTTGTGGGTCATCAAGACTATTTTCTGTTGCCGGGGAGTGAAGCGCTATTGGTAAGTGGAATTGGTAAGGAAAACCTTTACTGTTTTTGCTGATTTTATTTCTGCCTGCTGCTATAATTCATTATGGAGAGATCTTCTCTTCAATTTCTATTTGGGAAATCTACTACTACTGCAACGGTAGTGGATGAGGCGCCAGGTGAGGAAGTAATACCATATAAAATACCTACGAAAATTATTGAACATGTTATGGATAACCGCTATGAAGGGGATGGAACTGTCCATCCTGGTGATCATTTACTGTTTTTGCATGAATTATGCGGGTTATTCAAATGTGCAGGTATTGCTATGAATGAAGTAAGGAAGAAACTATTCTCTTTATCGCTGTCTGGTAAAGCGGCGCATTGGTATAAATTATTGGATAATGGGGATTCTCTTGAATGGAATGATATTGTGCCCCGGTTTTATTCTAAGTTCTATCCTCCAAGTGAAATTCACAAGGATCGGAACCGCATATATAATTTGCTGCCAAAACCCACCGGCGGGCAGCGGCCTTGTCAACACCGTAGAGCCGGGAAGAGCCTAGAGCTGCGGCTGGCCCTGGTCCCTCGAGCGACGGCCCGCAATGCCCTTCTCTCGCCGTCACACGCGGCGCGGCGAAGTGCAAGGCGTACACTCGACCTATACCGGTCGTAGATGATGGTGATGCCTCGCTAGTTTCCCCTGCAGGGCACACATACATGTAAACACAAATAGCGAGCCTCGATCGGTTTCAAAGAGTTCCGTGGATCGGCTCAAAGAGCCGATCCACCCATGTGATTCGTACGGGGTGCACGAATACTTGGTGGTCCTGCTTGATCAAGATAAAGCTAATGAGATCTACGACGATTTAGGGTTTTCACCGCATAATCGGATCATCCTACTCCAGGTTGGGCCTCGCAGCCACGCACGGTGATCGTAAGCCGATCCTAAACAAGGCCTAAAAACCAACATGAAGATCGAACATCCTGCTTAGGACTTGCGAACGCCACCCTACGTGCCACTCCATCCCTTTGTAAGGCCTAACTATTGCAGATATTAAACTAATCCTTGTAGAACAAGGAGCAATCGTAACGGATCAGACCTACTAAATAACGATCAAGCGGGGTGCCGCCCCTGCACCCATGATGAGGGAGGGCGGCTAGATACGCAAGGGTTGCACTACGTAAGCATGCTTAAACGAAGAACAATGCTAACCCTAACACATCTAATGATAACTACGTTGCTCGCCATCAAAAGGGCTTCAGTACGAGCAACGCATGAACAATACTAAGCTTTACGCTGCCTAGATCGCGAGCTGCGAGGCAGCATGTCGCTTACCTGATAGAAACCCTCGAGACGAAGGAGTTGGCGATGCGCCGAGATTGGTTTGTTTTGGGGTTGAACGTGAGTTGTTGTTTATTCCATAAACCCTAGGTACATATTTATAGTCCAAATGGGATTTTCTAAAGGGCGCACTAAACCGTACGATACAAACTCTAACTTTAATCTAGATACAACCTACCATAATTAAAGATACCTGTGCAACTTAGCCCAAATTCTCCGTGCAAGGCCGCTTTTCAGAGATTTTCCATGTATAATCTTCCAAGCCCATCTTGATCGCGGCCCACCCCGATTTGGCCAAAATCCGGTGATAACACATATGCCCCCCCGATTTTGGAAATAACATTTCCAAAATCATTATGCTTTCCTTCGAAGGGTCATGTCGTGGCAGAGCAGAGCCGTTACAGCATCCGTCATCATTATGCCCTGTCTTCTCAGCTTCTCTAAAAATTCTGACAGCTTTAGCATCGATCCCTTGGAAACTGTAATGGCATTAAACCTTCACCAGATTTCTCATTATTTAACCGTGCCGACTGGTTAGCTCTCTTTATCCTCTATTCCATCCCAGCTATCGGCACCAAAAAAACCCTCTCCTCCTGTAGCAATGTCTTCCTCTTCCTCTTCCTTCTCAAAACTCTTCCCCCAACCTTCGCCGAAGAAGAAGAACGAGGACAGCCTCCACCCCGCAGTGAATCCCTCCTCCTCTGACAAGGAGGAGAAAGAAGAAGAAGCGGCGAAGGCCAAGGCCTCCCCCTCCGCAAACTCCCGTCAAGAAACGCTTCCGCATGGGCGGACAGCCGAGGACGAAGACGCATGACGAAGAGGAAAAGGAGGAAGACCTCCTCCTCCATCATCCCTCGACCACTTTCCGTTCTCGGGGCGGATGAACAGGATGATGATGATGACGAGGAGGGAGAGACTCGCCAAGTGGTCACAAGACACGAGGAGCTCCCTGGGACAGCCGCCACGACGCCGATGGCGGCGATGATGAGGAGACAGCGACACCAGTAGTATAGGACGAGAGCAGCAGGCACTAGGCACCGTATCCCCTTTTGAGCCATCGGCTCTTTCTTGTAAAGCCGCTCCTTGGATTTGAATTAATGAAATTGTTCTTTCCATTCATCCTTTTAATCGCTCCAATTTCACTCAAGCCGGCCATGCCAAGACCGATAGTAACGCTGGCCGGACTTCTTTCCCTTTGAACGCGAGGAAACCTGGAGTCTTCTAATTAGCTCGTAGGCTAAGAGCTTCTCAATTTAGGGGGCTGCCATTAGATATCCGACCAAAATTTTCGCATCCCTTAGCCGATAACAACTCACTCGCTATTCCGAGAATCCCGTCCTTTTCTTTCCTCTCGGCTAAACTACGGGGCCCAAGCCCCGCACTAGACGACGGCTTTTCCTTCCCAGTTCCTCCCTGAGACGACCATAACGCAGCCGCAGCCGAGGTGACCCTAATCGGCTCTCAAAAACAGGGCATCTTCCAGGCTTGTTGCCCCCCGAGTCTCAGTCAATGCAAAACAGAGACGAGGATACGCAAATTAGCTGTATGGACCTGGGCCATACCCGTGCATAAATCGGCTTCCGAAAGCAGAGCTCCCCCAGTGAGTCGCTCTCGAGCTTCTTTAGTTCTTGTCGTTAGATCGGTTTTTCCTCTCGTGGATTCGACAGCCCATCCTTGACTCGATCCGCATGTCCGGCTGCCTTTGGCATTGTTCTTGAAGAGAGGATCTAAGTCCTTGGACCACGCTCGATCGTCACAATTACTCCTCTTGCAGTCATGGCCATGCATCGAACAAGAGAGCCTAAGTCGATGCCCGCTCGTATCGGCCGAAGTTTCAAAAATTTTCGAATTTTCATATATATATATATATTTTTTTATATGAAGAAATGACAAACAATCGGTCTCCAATGTCTCCTTGCACGTATGTTCTCACATGTTTATCCGATTATATGCCCCCGAGCCGATACCGGGATGACTCAGATACGGCTTGGCGGATAGCCAGGGCGCACTTGTACGTCGGTCGACTCTCTCCGGCCACGTGGCCACCGCCGCAGATCGGTGCGATCGAAAGCAACATGTGGTAGGCAAATTTTGGCCGATTGTCGGAATCGGCCTCCATATTCATTGAGCCGACTGGTCCTGTCGTCCTTCATAAAAAATTTTTGGGGCCGATCACAAGGATCGCCTTCCGGTTTGCTCATTGGTTTAATCTTTATTCGGTTAGGCTGGATAAAACCCCCAACCTCTGACTTGATGCGCTTGCTGTCCACCTTGAGTGCACCGTATAGTCGTGGAGCACTACGCTCTGTTGGCAAGACGAGCACCATGTTTGTGCCAGCCGATGTCTCCTCATCGGCTTTCCTCTTTGGGGCGCCACTCCATTTTCCGTGGGACGACCCTCTTCATCCAGGGTTCGCTGAACCTTTGCAGCCAGATCGGTCGTGCCTTCCTTAGCGTATGCATAACCTCTCGCCTCCTCCAGGCCGGCAATCGCTGAACCCCGCGCTTTTGGGAACGCGCTGGTCCGTGGCACCACTCCGCCGGTGGTACCGTCTTCTTCCACTCTCCCTCGTCTTCGAATCCTCAAGATCTGCCCAACGAGGTGACTCAGCGCGTTTGCTTTGTGGGAGAGGCCCTAGGCGCTCGAACACGATACGTTGGCTGCCTCCTTCTTCTTCGGTTGCATTCGGGCAATTGCCGATTGTGGGCGTCGGCTCATTCCTGAATCCCGCTGTCCGAAGGCAGTCCCATGTCTGGTGTTGTCATCTTGCTCCCTTGATGCTTCCGTGGCACAGCGCTCGTGTTCCTCCTCATCGCGATCCTGCCGACGATATCTTCTGGCTTCTCTAGCCAGACGATCTCCTTCATCATCGCGCCGGACCGTCGGCGTTGGTCATACTGACTCACATATTTGTTGAGGAGGTGATCAGAGAGGGGTCGCTGATATCTTATATTCTTCACCTCTCCCTCTGTGACATAGCGCTTGCCATCATGACGGAGCCGATCGCGTGGAGCGGCCTCCTCTGTATCCTTGCTATGAGAGCAGCTGCCCTCATCTCCATCTTTGCCAGAGTGGTTTCCAGGTCCTACCATGTTGATGCTGAACGAGGGACCTGGCTGGCAACCCTCAGGGTAGGTGACTTCCACCATGTTAACGGCGGGGAAGGGTTGGGTGTCGACCTTCATGGCGTACTGGTTGAAAATTAACCGCCCCTTCTCTATCGCCGCTTGGATGTGCTGACGCCACACCCTGCAGTCGTTGGTGGCATGGGAAAGCGAGTTGTGGAATTTGCGTATGGCTTTCCGTTTAGCTCCTTCGCCGTGGGGAACTTGAGACCTTCAGAACCGTCAATTGTTTCTCCTTGAGCAGGAGGTCGAAGATTTGCTCGTCTTGGTCACATCAAAATCAAATCCCCTAGGCGGCCCTGGTGGCTTTACCCATTTGCGGCCACGGGGTTCCTCCCCGAGTCCACTCAGCCACTGCTATCTCTTGGTCTCCCGCAGTACCTCATCTTCCTCTGTATCGACCATGACTACTGCACGCTTGAACTTGTCTTGGTACAGGTCTGGGTGGCGCTCATATGCTGATAGTTTCTGAACCATGTGCGCCAGCGAGGGATAATCGCTTGGGAGGCCATGTCCTTGAGCGGTGTTGCAAGGCCTGCTACTGCCAACTCGACTGCTTCCTTTTCAGTTATACGAACCGAATAACATCGGTTCCTAAGATTCCTGAAGCGCTGGATGTATTCTCCAGCGCTTCTGACGTAGTTGTGCTAGATCGGCAATGCTAGACTCGGAAGCTTGAATGGTAGCATATGGAACTGTTCTTCAATTGCTTAAGACTGGAAGCTTTGAATGGTATTGCATATGGAACTGTTCTTCCAATTGCTTCCAAGACTGGATGGAGTTTGCTGGCAAAGAGGTGTACCATCCAAAAGCCGATCCCGTGAGGGACTGTGAAAAGAGCCTCACGCGTAGCTGATCCGACACTGAAGCCGGTCCTAGTTGAGCCAAATATCGGCTGACGTGCTCGATGGAGCTGGAGCCATCTGATCCACTGAACTTGGAGAAGTCAGGGAGCCGATATTTAGGTGGCAGCGGGATCATCTCGTAATCGTCGGGGTACGGCTTGGAATAGCCGACTGCCCTTCTTTTCGGCATCATGCCGAACTGGTCTCTCAGTATGGTACTGATCTGATCCGCTGTGCTGGCCGTAGGAGTTGCACTCTGAAGATTCGCCGGGGTGGCGTACTTAGCCAGCCATGTTTGCTTTTCCAGCTCTGAGCCAACTGCAGGAGCTGGGCTCGGGAGTTTCGTCGGTGTGGCGTATTTAGTTAGCCACGTCTGCTTCTCAAGCTCTGTCGCCGACGTTCCTCCTGTGTTCGCCGGAGTCCCCGATGTGGTGGCCTGGTTTGTGAGTGCCCAATCACCACAATCCGGCACATACATGCACGCGTATCCATGAGGGATCTCCTTAGGCGCCTCCATTAAGAACTGGTAGTCACTAGGGTCGCCACCAATCCTGTAGACGAGGAATGCCGGTGTAGTCGGCACTTCAGCAGGTGCTGCCAACGCATATGGCAGCGGTGGACGGGACTGGAGTGGCAACTCTCCTTGATGAGTCCCGAGAGCTGGTCCTGACGGCGAGTACTGGTGGCTCATGATCTCCTGGATCACGCGCAGAGCGACACGCTCCAACACGTTGACCAAGTTCTCAGAGTGGCGGTGTAGCGAGTGAGCCACCAGGTAGTTGATCTCCTGCCGCAGGCCCCTGGTGCGTTCCTCCGACGGGGCAGAGAGGTCTATCCCATCGAGTGCACCTTGCGGTGAGAATCCCTTCCATCTGATGCCATGGGAACGGGTTCTCTGAAAAGAGCCGATGAGGTCGGCTTCGAGGGTGGCCTTGATCTCGTTGTATTGCTTCTTGAGGTCGTCAGGCAGATCCCCGTAGGTGACTGGCGTGCCGTCCGCCATCTCAGATGTAGATGGCGATGTGGTTGATGTAGACGCTTGTCCCACCGGGCGTGCCAGAATGTGTTGACTGCCAAAACCCACCGGCGGGCAGCGGCCTTGTCAACACCGTAGAGCCGGGAAGAGCCTAGAGCTGCGGCTGGCTGAGACCCCTCCGAGCGACGGCCCGCAATGCTCTTCTGGTCACACGCGGCGCGCGTCGCAAGGGCGTGCCACCTGACCTATACCTCAGGAAGGTGATGGTGATGCCTCGCTTAGTTTCCTGCATGGCACACACGTAAACATTACATACGAGCCTCGATCGGCTCTCAGGTTATCCTGTGATCGGCTCGAGCCGATCCACCCATGATTCGTACGGGGTGCACGAATACTTGGTGGTCCTGCTTGATCAAGATGAAGCTAATGAGATCTACGACGATTTAGGGTTTTCACCGCATAATCGGATCATCCTACTCCAGGTTGGGCCTCGCGGCCACGCACGGTGCTCGTAAGCCGATCCTAAACAAGGCCAAAAAACCAACATGAAGTTGATCCTCGGAACATCCCGTTTAGGACTTGCGAACGCCACCCTACGTGCCGCTGGATCCTCCCCCCCTTTGTAAGGCCTAACTATTGCAGATATTAAACTAATCCTTGTAGAACAAGGAGCAATCGTAACGGATCAGATCTACTAAATAATGATCAAGCGGGGTGCCGCACGCCCGAGATAGGCGTGAGGCGGCTAGATATGCAAGGGTTGCACTACGTAAGCATGCTTAAACGAAGAACAATGCTAACCCTAACACATCTAATGATAACTACGTTGCTCGCCATCAAAAGCGCTTCAGTACGAGCAACGCATGAACAACGTGGGGCTTGTGCCCTAGATCGCAAGATGCGATCTAGGCAGCATGTCGCTTACCTGATAGAAACCCTCGAGACGAAGGAGTTGGCGATGCGCCGAGATTGGTTTGTTTTGGGGTTGAACGTGAGTTGTTGTTTATTCCATAAACCCTAGGTACATATTTATAGTCCAGCGGACTTTCTAATGTGGCGTGCACCAAACCGTGCACGATACAAACTCTAACTTTTAATCTAGATACAACCTACCATAATTAAAGATACACGGGCAACTTAGCCCAAATTCTCCGTGCAAGGCCGCTTCGTAGATTTTCCATGTATAATCTTCCAAGCCCATCTTGATCGCGGCCCACCTCCTGATTTAGCCAAAATCCGGTGATAACACATATATAATTTCTGGCCTCATGATGGAGAAAGTATTGCCCAAGCTTGGGGGAGATTGAAGTCTTTAATGCTCAAATGCCCCATTCATGAGCTTCCTGGTAATGTTATTATTGATAATTTCTATGCAAGACTTTCTTTTCAAGACAAGACCTTGCTGGATACTTCTTGTTCTGGATCATTTACATGCAACAAAGAAGAGTTTAAAAGGGACCTTCTTGATCGGATCCAAGAAAATACTGAAGGTTGGGAGAACGACAAGGATAGAGAATCAGGTATAATTTATGATTATAAATGCATTGAAGCTTTTATGGATACTGATAAATTTCGTAATATGAGTGCTATATATGGTCTTGATTCTCAAGTTGCTGCAAATCTTTATAAAGCTTTTGCTTCTCATTATGAATTGCCTAAGAAGAATTTTGACAAGTATCATGAACCGTATAAAGATAAAATTGATTCATCTATTAATAAATGTGTTGTAGTTGAAACTGTTGATCATGTTATTCCTGAAGCTTATATTGAAAAACTCCTTTCCCTGCTAAAATGAAGGAGTACTCTGTTATAAATAGTGCGGTTCATAAAAGTGAAAAGAAACCTATAGAACCTGAAGAACAAATAAAAGTTGAACCTGCTGTTGCAATAGTTAAAGATCTTGTTTCACATCCTAATAAACCCAAACAAGCTAGTGTTCCTATGCTATCTGTTAGAATTGGTGATCATTGCTATTATGGTTTATGTGATATTGGTGCAAGTGTTAGTGCTATTCCTTATGAGCTTTACACGGAGATTATGCACAAAATTGATTCTTGTGAACTTGAAGATATTGATGTGGTTATTCAGCTGGCTAATAGAGAAACTATTTCTCCAATTGGTATTGTTCGAGATGTGGAAGTTCTATGTGGTAAGATTAAATATCCTGCTGACTTTTTGGTACTTGGTTCTGCTGCTAGTGATTATTGTCCTATCATTTTTGGTAGACCTTTTCTAAATACTTGTGGAGCTATTATAGATTGCAAGAAAGAGAAAATTTTGACTAAATTTGCTGGTGAATCTTATGAGTTTAACTTCTCTAAATTTACCAAAACTCCTTATAAAGCTGATTTGCCTAGTGATGATTTTAAAATGGAGCAGTGTGCATCTATTGTTCTTGTTCCTAATAATCCTTTGCAGCAACATTTGGAGAATAGCGAGAGTGAAGTTTTTAGGAAAGAAAGAGATGAGCTTGAGGAGATTTTTCTTCGCCAACCTATTCTCAAGCATGATTTACCGGTGGAAGATTTGGGTACAACACCGCCACCAAAGGAAGATCCTGTTTTTGATTTAAAGCCTTTGCCTGATAATCTTAAATATGCTCATATTGATGATAAGAAAATATATCCTGTTATTATTAGTTCTAAGCTTACAGAGTTTGAAGAAGAAAGATTATTGCAAATATTGAAGAAACACCGAGGTGCTATTGGCTATACTCTTGATGACTTGAAGGGGATTTCTCCCTCTATTTGCCAACACGCCATTAATATGGAAGATGATGCGAAGCCTGTTGTTGAACCTCAGCGTCGTCTAATTCCCAAGATGAAGGATGTGGTAAGAAATGAGGTATTACGACTTCTTGAAGCTGGTATTATATATCCTATTGCTGATAGTAGATGGGTTAGTCCTGTGCATTGCGTTCCTAAGAAAGGAGGAATAACTGTTGTGCCTAATGATAATGATGAGCTTATACCTCAAAGAGTAGTTGTAGGGTATAGAATGTGCATTGATTATCGAAAAGTTAATAAGGTTACTAAAAAAGATCATTACCCTTTACCATTTATTGATCAAATGCTAGAAAGATTGTCTAAAAATACTCATTTTTGCTTTCTTGATGGTTATTCTGGGTTTTCACAAATTGCTGTTAAAGCTAAAGATCAAGAGAAAACCACTTTTACTTGTCCCTATGGAACTTATGCTTATAGGCGTATGCCTTTTGGTTTATGTAATGCTCCTGCTACTTTTCAAAGATGCATGTCTGCTATTTTTCATGGCTTTTGTGAGAGTATTGTGGAGGTATTCATGGATGATTTTTCCGTTTAATTCTTTTGATAGTTGCTTGCGAAACCTTGATAAAGTTTTGCAGAGATGTGAAGAAACTAACCTTGTTCTTAATTGGGAGAAATGCCACTTTATGGTTAATGAAGGAATTGTATTGGGACATAAAATTTCCGAGAGAGGTATTGAAGTTGATAGAGCTAAAGTTGAAGCCATTGAGAAGATGCCCTATCCGAGGGATGTTAAAGGTATTCGTAGTGTTCTTGGTCATGTTGGGTTTTATAGGAGATTTATTAAAGATTTCTCCAAGATTTCAAAGCCTCTTACTAATCTTCTTCAAAAAGATGTACCTTTTGTTTTTGATGATGATTGTAAGGAAGCTTTTGAAACTCTTAAGAAAGCCTTAACAACTGCTCCTATAGTTGAACCTCCTGATTGGAATTTACCTTTTGAAATTATGTGTGATGCTAGTGATTTTGCTGTAGGTGCTGTTCTTGGACAGCGAGTAGATAAAAAATTAAATGTTATTCATTATGCTAGTAAAACTCTTGATGCTGCTCAAAGAAATTATGCTACAACTGAAAAAGAATTGTTAGCTGTAGTCTTTGCTTGTGATAAATTTAGATCTTATATTGTTGATTCAAAAGTTACGATTCATACCGATCATGCTGCAATTAGATACCTTATGACAAAGAAAGATGCTAAGCCAAGGCTTATTAGATGGGTACTTCTCTTGCAAGAATTTGATTTACATATTGTAGATAGGAAAGGTGCTGATAATCCTGTTGCTGATAATTTGTCTAGATTGGAAAATATTGCTTATGATCCTGTTCCTGTTAATGATAGTTTTCCAAATGAACAATTGGCTGTGATAAAGGTGAGCTCGCGAGACAGTCCTTGGTATGCTGATTATGCTAACTTTATTGTTTCCAAGTACTTGCCTCCAACCTTTTCAGCTCAGCAAAGGAGGAAATTCTTTTATGACTTGAGGCATTATTTCTGGGATGACCCACACTTATATAAAGAAGGAGTGGACGGTATTCTGCGAAGGTGTGTTCCCGAATATGAACAACAAGAGATATTGAGTAAATGTCATGGCAGTGCTTATGGAGGACATCACGCCGGAGAAAGAACCGCAAAAGGTTCTACAATCAGGTTTTTATTGGCCAACTCTCTTCAAAGATGCAAGGAAGTTTATTTTATCTTGTGATGAATGTCAAAGGGTTGGTAATATCTCCAGACGCAATGAAATGCCTATGAATTATACTCTTGTTATTGAACCGTTTGATTGTTGGGGATTTGACTTCATGGGACCTTTTCCCTCTTCAGAAGGTAACACTCATATACTTGTTGTTGTTGATTATGTTACTAAATGGGTGGAAGCCATACCTACAAAAAGTGCTGATGGTGAGACCTCTTTAAAAATGCTTTTAGATATTATTTTTCCTAGATTTGGAGTTCCTAGATATATTATGACTGATGGAGGTTCTCATTTTATTCATGGAGGTTTTAGAAAGACTCTTGCTAGGTATGGTATTAATCATAGAATTGCTTCCGCTTATCACCCTCAAACTAGTGGTCAAGTAGAATTATCAAATAGAGAGATTAAATCTATTTTGGGAAAGACCGTTAATAAATCTAGAAAGAATTGGGCTAGTAAATTGAAGGATGCACTATGGGCTTATAGAACTGCTTATAAAAACCCCATGGGAATGTCACCTTATAAAATGGTTTACGGAAAAGCTTGTCATTTACCTTTAGAACTAGAACACAAAGCTTATTGGGCTGTTAGAGAGTTAAATAAAGATCCTAAACTTGCCGGTAATAAGAGGTTGCTGCAATTAAGTTCTCTAGATGAATGGAGAAGTGAAGCTTATGAAAATGCTAAACTCTTTAAAGAAAAAGTTAAAAAATGGCATGATAGAAGGATTATCAAAAGAGAGTTTAATGTTGGGGATAAAGTCCTATTGTATCGGTCTCGTCTCAGATTCTTTGCAGGGAAATTACTCTCGAAATGGGAAGGACCATATGTTGTTGAGGAGGTGTATCGTTCAGGAGCAATTAAAATTAGCTCTCTCCAAGGCAATGCTACGCAAGTGGTAAATGGACAAAGACTCAAGCATTATATCTCGGGTGATTCTTATAATGTTGATGTTGATATTATTCAAGTAGAAACACCGGAGGCTTTCATCAAAGGACAAATTGACAGTCCGCCAGAACTCGACTTTGAATAGGTAACAATACTGGTAATGAAAAGTTCGCGATTTACTTTCCGAACAATATTTTTGCTGTTTTTGGAAAATATGAAAAATTACGAGATCGAAACGGAGTGGAAAAGACGCACGAGGGCGTGCCACCACGGCCGGCGCGGCCTGGCCTGGCCCGCGCCGCCCTATGGTCTGGCCGCCTCGTCGCCCCTTTCCGACTCTGGTTCGACCTGGTACTTTCCGTTTGTTCTGAAATTTTTATTATATAATCCCCCGGACCCCTGGAGGTCCGTATATCGTTTTCTCGACGTGTTTTGTTTCGAGCTGTTTCTGCCAGGATTTGCTTCGGATCTAGAGGTGTCATGTCTTCGTCGGAACTCCGAAGGACAGCTCCTGCAAGGACTGTTGGCAACTTGTACATGGAGGAGCTGAGGATGCATCCCAAGGAGTTGCTGCTCGTTGGGGAGCTGCAGATCAAAGATGTTCAGGGTCCCAAAGGAGAAGGAAGCTTGGAAGACAGGATGGAGAAGCTAGAACAAGAGGTCTTCAACTACAAGAAGATGGCTGAGCGTGAGGTGGATATCTTCCACAAGATTGTGTCTGAACTCATTGCTGAACACGAGAAGGAAACTGCAAAGCTATGGGGCGACATCCTCTCACTTCACGACACCACCAACAAACTCCAAGCTCAACTCTATGACGTTCAGAATCAGAACTGTGAGTATGAAAACAGGTTTAAACACATAAGCCATGCTGCTAGTTTCAGGATTCCCGAGACCAAGATGTCGTTTGTTGATGGAGAGCCTCTTCCTTGGAAGTCTGATGACGGGAATTCATCACCACCATCGCCAAAGGAGTAATTCATCATCGGTATTGGCATCCCCTTGGTTTGTTCCAAGCTTGGGGAGTGCCGCGGTATCACATCATCACTACCTTTTACTTTTTACTATCAAGTAGTGTCATATCATGAGTAGGGAAGTTATCGTATAAGATGGGTTGCAGTGTGGAAGTATCTCTCCTTTAGTTTGTCTATGTATCCCTTGGTGTGAGTTATCATTATGGAATATTAATGAGAAGTCTTATCATTTACATATTGCACACCTTATTTTAGTTTGCAATTTCTACTATATGATTGATCTTGATTTTAGTATTGGTACCACTTTGGGAGCATTGAGTAAATCTATTTGGTTTTGGCAAACTTAGCAATGGTCAATAGCAACAACACTTTGAGTTTAAGAAGAATAGAGGAAATACATGTAGAAGATGTTATTATCTTTCTTATCAGTTCTTAGCTTAGTATTCTGAAGTTAAAACTATTTGTGCTTACAAGTAAGATGCATGATTATTTCTATCACATGTATATTTGTTTGTTTCCCTCAACTCTTATGCTTGCTATTTAAACCTTGCTAGCCAAAGACCTGTACTGAGAGGGAATACTTCTCGTGCATCCAAACCTGAACCCAAACCTATGCCATTTGTGTCCACCATATCTACCTACCGCATGGTATTTTCTGCCATTCCAAGTAAATACTTCATGTGCTACCTTTAAACAATTCAAAACTTATTACTTCTTATTTGTGTCAATGTTTTATAGCTCATGAGGAAGTATGTGGTGTTTTATCTTTCAGTCTTGTTAGGCAGCCTCCACTAATGGACTAGTGGCTTCATCCACTTATCCTATAATTTTGCAATAAGAGCTGGCAACGGGGTTCCCAGCCCCAATTAATCAACTTTCATTAATAATTCTCTTCACATGTTTTGCCCTGATTCATCAGTAAGCAACTTAATTTTGCAATAGACACTCCTCCATGGTATGAGATTGTTGGAAGGCACCCGAGGATTCGGTTAGCCATGGCTTGTGTAAGCAAAGGTTGGGGGAGTGTCATCCTTAAATAAACTAAAGTACATGTGTAAACAAAAGAGAAGAGGGATGATCTACCTTGCTGGTAGAGATAACGTCCTTCATGGGAGCCGCTCTTTGGAGGTCTGTTTGTCAAGGGGGTTAGAGTACCCGCTACCACTCGTTGACAACAACAAACACCTCTCAAAACTTTACTTTTATTCTCTTATATGATTTCAAAACTGAAAAAGCTCTAGCACATGATTTAATCCCTGCTTCCCTCTGCGAAGGGCCTGTCTTTTACTTTATGTTGAGTCAGTAAACCTATTTCCCTCCATCTCAAGCAAGCATTTGAGTTGTTGTGATCAAACTATTATATTGTGATTTGCTTCATCATGTCTTTACTCTTCCTTGTTTAGTACAAGTTTTACCTGAATGAATATAGCTTTGAAAGTCATCAATGATTAATATGATTGAGTATGCAAGTTTACCATAAGTTTTTAATATGAGAGCGCTGCTCAATAGATAAGTATAATTTGTTAAATGTTCTCTGACCAAGAACAAAGTTTGCCATCACCAATTATGATTTCTTATGCACCTTTATTTGTGATTACCTTATACTTGTTTCAAGTTGAGTTATATGAGGAAGTTGTTTACTATAATGTCTTGTGTGAATGAATATGATGCTTCTTGTCCGTATTTTATTTATCGACTCTTCACTCCATAAACATGTGGTCCTGTTTACCGAGTTCAGTTTCGCTTGGGGACAAGCGAAGTCTAAGCTTGGGGGAGTTGATACGTCCAATTTGCATCACTATTTTATATCATAATTTGCTGTTATTCATTGATATATTTCATATTGGGACACAATACTTATGTTATTTCATCTATTTTGCATGTTTCATGATTATTTGGAGATCGAGCACTGATACGTCTCCAACGTATCGATAATTTCTTGTGTTCCATGCCACATTATTGATGTTATCTACATGTTATATGCACACTTTATGTCATATTCGTGCATTTTCTGGAACTAACCTATTAACAAGATGCCGGTGCGCTCTGCTGTTTTTGGTTTCGAAATCCTAGTAACGAAATATTCTCGGAATCGGACGAAATCAACGCCCAGGTTCCTATTTTCCCGGAACCATCCAGAACACTCGAGAGCTGCCAGAGATGGGCCAGGGGGCCCCACACCACACCTGGCGCGGGCCAGCCCGGCCGCGCCACCTGTGGTGAGGGCACCCTGGTGACCCCCTGCGCCGCCTCTCCGCCTATAAAGAGCCCCTGGATCAGAAAACCCGATACCAATTGACGAAACCCACAGAACCTGCGAGCCGCCATCGCGAAGCCAAGATCCGGGGACAGGATCTCTGTTCCGGCACCCTGCCGAGCGGGGAAGTGCCCCGGAAGGCTTCTCCATCGACACCGCTGCCATCTCCACCGCCATCTTCATCACCGCTGCTGCTCCCATGAGGAGGGAGTAGTTCTCCATCGAGGCTCGGGGCTGTACCGGTAGCTATGTGGTTCATCTCTCTTCCATGTACTTCAATACAATGATCTCATTGAGATTCATATGAGTTTGTATCACTACTATCTATGTGCTACTCTAGTGATGTGTTATTAAAGTAGTTTTATTCCTCCTACACGTGTGTAAAGGTGACAGTGCGTGCACCGTGTTAGTACTTGGTTTATGCTATGATCATGATCTCTTGGAGATTGCGAAGTTAACTATTGCTATGATAATATTGATGTGATCTATTCCTCCTACATATGCATGAAGGTGACAGTGTGCATGCTATGCTAGTACTTGGTTTAGTCTGTTGATATATCTTACACTAAAGGTTACTAAAACATGAGCATTATTGTGGAGCTTGTTAACTCCGGCATTGAGGGTTCGTGTAATCCTACGCAATGTGTTCATCATCCAACAAAAGTGTAGAGTATGCATTTATCTATTCTGTTATGTGATCAATGTTGAGAGTGTCCACTAGTGAAAGTGTAATCCCTAGGCCTTGTTCCTAAATACTGCTGAGTTACTACCGCTTGTTTACTGTTTTACGTGTTACTATCTCTGCAATACTACCACCATCAACTACACGCCAGCAAGCTACTTTCTGGCACCGTTACTACTGCTCATACTTATTTATACCACCTGTATTTCACTATCTCTTCGCCGAACTAGTGCACCTATTAGGTGTGTTGGGGACACAAGAGACTTCTTGCTTTGTTTGCAGGTTGCATGAGAGGGATATCTTTGACCTCTTCCTCCCTGAGTTCGATAAACCTTGGGTATCCACTTAAGGGAAACTTGCTTGTTCTACAAACCTCTGCACTCTTGGAGGCCCAACACTGTCTACAAGAATAGAAGCTCCCGTAGACATCAAGCACTTTTCTGGCGCCGTTGCCGGGGAGGAAAGGTAAAAGGCACTCATACTACGGTCCCAGGTAAAGTATTTTTCCGGCGCCGTTGTGTGTGTGCTCAAAGCTATTTCCTTTAGATCCTGCAATTGCATCTTTTTGTTTCTTGTTTACACTAGTTTGGCATAATGTATAAGAGTGAGCTTCTTGTTCTATTTCCTGATTTAAAACTTGGATTGTTTGATGCGAAAATTAAAAAACCTATGAAATCTTATTTGCATGCTGGTAGTAATATTAGTATGAACGCTTTGAACACCATTGTTGACAATGATATAGAAAGTTCTAAGCTTGGGGAAGCTGGTTTTCATGATATTTTTAGTCCCCCAAGCATTGAGGAGAAAATTTTCTTTGATGATACTTTGCCTCCTATTTATGATGATTATAATGATAGTGGTCTTTTGGTGCCACCTACTATGGAGAGTAAATTTTGTTGTGATTATACTATGCCTCCTACACTTGATGAGAATAATAATGATAGCTACTTTGTTGAATTTGCTCCCACTACAACTAATAAAATTGACTATGCCTATGTGGAGAGTAATTATTTTATGCATGAGACTCATGATAAGAATGCTTTATGTGATAGTTATATTGTTGAGTTTGCTCATGATACCACTGGATATTATTATGAGAGAGGAAAATATGGTTGTAGAAATTTTCATGTTACTAAAATGCCTCTCTATGTGCTGAAATTTTTGAAGCTACACTTGTTTTATCTTCCTATGCTTGTTACTTTGCTCTTCATGAACTTGTTTATTTACAAGATTCCTATGCATAGGAAGCATGTTAGACTTAAATGTGTTTTGAATTTGCCTCTTGATGCTCTCTTTTGTTTCAAATACTATTTCTTGCGAGTGCATCATTAAAACTGCTGAGCCCATCTTAATGGCTAAAAAGAAAGAACTTCTTGGGAGATAACCCATGTGTTATTTTGCTACAGTACTTTGTTTTATATTTGTGTCTTGGAAGTTGTTTACTACTGTAGCAACCTCTCCTTATCTTAGTTTTGTGTTTTGTTGTGCCAAGTAAAGTCTTTGATAGTAAAGTAAGTACTAGATTTGGATTACTGCGCAGAAACAGATTTCTTTGCTGTCACGAATCTGGGTCTAATTCTCTGTAGGTAACTCATAAAATTATGAAAATTTACGTGAGTGATCCTCAGATATGTACGCAACTTTCATTCAATTTGAGCATTTTCGTTTGAGCAAGTCTGGTGGCCTAATAAAATCCATCTTTACGGACTGTTCTGTTTTGACAGATTCTGCCTTTTATTTCGCATTGCCTCTTTCGCTATGTTGGATGAATTTCTTTGATCCACTAATGTCCAGTAGCATTATGTGTCCAGAAGTGTTAAGAATGATTGTGTCACCTCTGAACATATTAATTTTTATTGTCCACTAACCCTCTAATGAGTTGTTTCGAGTTTGGTGTGGAGGAAGTTTTCAAGGGTCAAGAGAGGAGGATGATATACTACGATCAAGGAGAGTGAAAGCTCTAAGCTTGGGGATGCACCCGGTGGTTCACCCCTGCATATATCAAGAAGACTCAAGCGTCTAAGCTTGGGGATGCCCAAGGCATCCCCTTCTTCATCGACAAATTATCAGGTTCCTCCCCTGAAACTACATTTTTATTCGGCCACATCTTATGTGCTTTTTCTTGGAGCGTCGGTTTGTTTTTGTTTTTGTTTTTGTTTGAATAAATGCTTGTGTGGGAGAGAGACACGCTCCGCTGGTTCATATGAACACATGTGTTCTTAGCTCATAATATTCATGGCGAAGTTTCCTCTTCGTTAAATTGTTATATGGTTGGAATTGGAAAATGATACATGTAGTAATTGCTAAAATGTCTTGGGTAATGTGATACTTGGCAATTGTTGTGCTCATGTTTAAGCTCTTGCATCATACGCTTTGCACCCATTAATGAAGAAATACATAGAGCATGCTAAAATTTGGTTTGCATATTTGGTTTCTCTAAGGTCTAGATAATTTCTAGTATTGAGTTTGAACAACAAGGAAGACGGTGTAGAGTCTTATGATGTTTTCAATATGTCTTTTATGTGAGTTTTGCTGCACCGGTTCATCCTTGTGTTTGTTTCAAATAAGCCTTGCTAGCCTAAACCTTGTATCGAGAGGGAATACTTCTCATGCATCCAAAATACTTGAGCCAACCACTATGCCATTTGTGTCCACCATACCTACCTATACTACATGGTATTTTCCCGCCATTCCAAAGTAAATTGCTTGAGTGCTACCTTTAAAATTCCATCATTCACCTTTGCAATATATAGCTCATGGGACAAATAGCTTAAAAACTATTGTGGTATTGAATATGTACTTATGCACTTTATCTCTTATTAAGTTGCTTGTTGTGCGATAACCATGTTCCTGGGGACGCCATCTACTCTTTGTTGAATATCATGTGAGTTGCTATGCATGTTCGTCTTGTCTGAAGTAAGGGCGGTTTTCACAATCAAATGGTTTGAGTATGCATACTGTTAGAGAAGAACATTGGGCCGCTAACTAAAGCCATGAATCATGGTGGAAGTTTCAGTTTGGACATAAAACCTCAATCTCTTATGAGAATATTATCTGTTGTTGAATGCTTAAGCATTAAAAGAGGAGTCCATTATCTGTTTCTATGTTGTCCCGGTATGGGTGTCTAAGTTGAAGAATGATCAAAAGCGAGAAATCCAATGCGAACTTTCTCCTTAGACTCTTGTACAGGGGCATAGAGGTACCCCATTGTGACACTTGGTTGAAACATATGTTATGCAATGATGATCAGTGTTAACCCAAGCTAATTAGGACAAGGTGCGGGCACTATTGGTACACTATGCATGAGGCTTGCAACTTATAAGATATAATTTACATGATGCATATGCTTTATTACTACCGTTGACAAAATTGTTTCATGTTTTCAAAATCAAAGCTCTAGCACAAATATAGCAATCGATGCTTTTCCTCTATGGAGGACCATTCTTTTACTTTCAATGTTGAGTCAGTTCACCTATTTCTATCCACCTCAAGAAGCAAACACTTGTGTGAACTGTGCATTGATTCTTACATATTTGCATATTGCATTTGTTATATTGCTTTGCATTGACAATTATCCATGAGATATACATGTTACAAGTTGAAAGCAACCGCTGAAACTTAATCTTCTTTTGTGTTGCTTCAATACCTTTACTTTGAATTATTACTTTATGAGTTAACTCTTATGCAAGACTTATTGATGCTTGTTTTGAAGTGCTATTCATGAAAAGTCTTTGCTTTATGATTCAGTTGTTTACTCATGTCATACATTGTTTTGATCGCTGCATTCACTACATATGCTTTACAAATAGTATGATCAAGTTTATGATGGCATGTCACTCCGAAATTATCCTTGTTATCGTTTTCCTGCTCGGGACGAGCAGAACTAAGCTTAGGGATGCTGATACGTCTCCAACGTATCGATAATTTCTTGTGTTCCATGCCACATTATTGATGTTATCTACATGTTATATGCACACTTTATGTCATATTCGTGCATTTTGGAACTAACCTATTAACAAGATGCCGAAGTGCCGTTCATGTTTTCGCTGTTTTTGGTTTCAAATCCTAGTAACGAAATATTCGGAATCGGACGAAATCAACGCCCAGGTTCCTATTTTTCCGAACCATCCAGAACACTCGAGAGCTGCCAGAGATGGGCCAGGGGGGCCCCACACCACACCTGGCGGGGCCAGGCCCTGGCCGCGCCACCTGTGGTGAGGGCACCCTGGTGACCCTGCGCCGCCTCTCGCCTATAAAGAGCCCCGGATCAGAAAACCCGATACGAATTGACGAAACCCACGAAACCTGAGCCGCCGCCATCGCGAAGCCAAGATCCGGGGGACAGGATCTCTGTTCCGCACCCGCAGCGGGGAAGTGCCCCTGGCTTCTCCATCGACACCGCTGCCATCTCCACCGCCATCTTCATCACCGCTGCTGCTCCCATGAGGAGGGAGTAGTTCTCCATCGAGGCTCGGGGCTGTACCGGTAGCTATGTGGTTCATCTCTCTCCATGTACTTCAATACAATGATCTCATTGAGATTCATATGAGTTTGTATCACTACTATCTATGTGCTACTCTAGTGATGTGTTATTAAAGTAGTTTTATTCCTCCTACACGTGTGTAAAGGTGACAGTGCGTGCACCGTGTTAGTACTTGGTTTATGCTATGATCATGATCTCTTGGAGATTGCGAAGTTAACTATTGCTATGATAATATTGATGTGATCTATTCCTCCTACATATGCATGAAGGTGACAGTGTGCATGCTATGCTAGTACTTGGTTTAGTCTGTTGATATATCTTACACTAAAGGTTACTAAAACATGAGCATTATTGTGGAGCTTGTTAACTCCGGCATTGAGGGTTCGTGTAATCCTACGCAATGTGTTCATCATCCAACAAAAGTGTAGAGTATGCATTTATCTATTCTGTTATGTGATCAATGTTGAGAGTGTCCACTAGTGAAAGTGTAATCCCTAGGCCTTGTTCCTAAATACCGCTGAGTTACTGCTTGTTTATGTTTACTGTGTTACTACTGCTGCAATACTACCACCATCAACTACACGCCAAGCACTTTTCTCGGCACCGTTACTACTGCTCATACTTATTTATACCACCTGTATTTCACTATCTCTTCGCCGAACTAGTGCACCTATTAGTGTGTTGGGGACACAAGAGACTTCTTGCTTTGTGGTTGCAGGGTTGCATGAGAGGGATATCTTTGACCTCTTCCTCCCTGAGTTCGATAAACCTTGGGTATCCACTTAAGGGAAACTTGCTGCTGTTCTACAAACCTCTGCACTTGGAGGCCCAACACTGTCTACAAGAATAGAAGCTCCCGTAGACATCAAGCACCGGAGCCAGGATTCTGCTGGAAAAAGCACCGTCAGGATGCAATATTTCGGAAGATCAACTGTGGAAGGAAGTTTTACCAAAAATCCTATTTTTCCAGATGACGAAGGAAGCCAGAAGGGGGAGCCAGCTGGACCCAAGGTGGGCCCACACCATAGGGCGGCGCGGCCCATGGCCTGGCCGCGCCACCATGTGGTGTGGGAGCCCCGCAGCCTCTTTCGCCTCCTTTTCTTCGCGAAACCCTTCGTCCCGAAGACCTAAGCCACAGAGGAATCCTCACGAAGGGTTACAGCCGCCTCTGCGGGTGGAGAACACCAGAGAGAAAAGAGCTCTCCGGCGGGCAGAATCCACCGGGGAAATTCCCTCCCGGAGGGGGAAATCGACGCCATCGTCACCGTCATCGAGCTGGACATCATCTCCATCACCATCACCATCATCTTCATCATCATCACCGCCATCACCACCGCTGGACATCGTCACCGCTGTAGCAATTTGGGTTTGATCTTGATTGTTTGATAGGGGAAACTCTCCCGGTATTGATTTCTACTTGTTATTGATGCTATTGAGTGAAACCATTGAACCAAGGTTTATGTTCAGATTGTTATTCATCGTCATATCACCTCTGATCATGTTCCATATGATGTCTCGTGAGTAGTTCGTTTAGTTCTTGAGGACATGGGTGAAGTCTAAATGTTAGTAGTGAACTATGGTTGAGTAATATTCAATGTTATGATATTTAAGTTGTGGTGTTATTCTTCTAGTGGTGTCGTGTGAACATCGACTACACGACACTTCACCATTTATGGGCCTAGGGGAATGCATCTTGTACTCGTTTGCCAATTGCGGGTTGCCGGAGTGACAAAACCTAAGCCCCCGTTGGTATATCGATGCAGGGATCGCAGATCTCAGAGTTTAAGGCTGTGGTTAGATTTATCTTAATTACTTTCTTGTAGTTGCGGATGCTTGCAAGGGGTATAATCACAAGTATGTATTAGTCCTAGGAAGGGCGGTACATTAGCATAGGTTCACCCACACAACACTTATCAAAACAATGAAGATTAATCAGTTGTATGTAGCGAAAGCACTAGACTAAAATCCCGTGTGTCCTCGAGAACGTTTGGTCATTATAAGTAAACAAACCGGCTTGTCCTTTGTGCTAAAAAGGATTGGGCCACTCGCTGCAATTATTTCTCTCGCATTTTACTTACTCGTACTATTCATCTGTTACATCAAAACCCCCAATACTTGTTGTGAGCATTTACATGAATCCTTCATAAACTGCTTGTCAACACCTTCTGCTCCTCGTTGGGAAAGTTGAAGATCCTCGAACACCCGGGGGTTGCTTAACATAAACCTCTTCATGCAAAGGACCATTAAGAAAAGCACTTTTCACATCCATTTGTTGTAACTTAAAGTTATGATGTGATGCATAAGCAAGAAGGATACGGATGGACTCAAGGCGAGCCACGGGAGCATAGGTTTCTCCAAAGTCAATTCCCTCAACTTGAGAGAACCCTTGAGCCACCAATCTTGCCTTGTTCCTCACAACATTTCCAAATTCATCTTGCTTGTTCTTGAAAATCCATTTAGTGCCTATAACATTGCGGCACTCCTTTGGCTTCTTTACTAAGGTCCACACTTTGTTGCGCTTGAAGTTGTTGAGTTCTTCATGCATAGCTTCCAACCAATCCGAATCTTCAAGGGCTTCAAATACTTTCTTGGGTTCCACTAAGGAGATATAAGCATGATGATGGCTAAAGTTAGCCAATTGCCTTCTTGTGGAAACCTTTGCCCTTACATCACCAAGAACCTTGTCATGAGTGTGTCCACGAAGCTCAAGGTTCCTATCTCTTCTTGCTAGACGACGGGCCTCGATCTCCTCCTTGGTTCTTCTTGGCCTTGGAGGTGTCACTTGATCAACTTGATCATTTGGGTCCCCGTCTTGATCTTCAACTTGAGCTTCCTCAATTACTTGAGGTTGCTCATCCTCATGTGCTTGATCTTGAACAATATTCGGAGAAGGGCAAGAGTTGATTGGATCCTCATTGGAGCCATCATGAATGCTTGGTTGATCTTGACCTTGATCTTGTCCTTGATCTTGCACACAAGAGGGAGGGTCTTGTTCTTGTTCTTGGGTTGGTGCATCATTTGCTTCACTAGGTAGGGTTTGTTGATGTTGAGAAGATGAGGGCTCCACCGTGGTAGAGCATAGTTCTTCCCGAGACGCCACACCGTGTCCCTCAATGGGGCGGAAAAATCCCACACCCATTCTTACTATGGCATCTTGAGGTATTTCATCACCTGCACAAACATCAACTTGCCCCACTTGGGAGCCATCATTTTCTTCGAACTTCACACTACAAGATTCAATGATAATCCCGGAGGATACATCAAAGATTCTATAAGTGTGAGATTCGGCACCGTAACCAACAAATATACCCTCCAAAGCTTTAGGAGCAAATTTAGACAAACGAACTCCTTTGATTTTGTAGAAACACTTACAACCGAACACCTTGAAGTATGAGATATTAGGCTTGTTCCCGGTGAGTATTTCATATGGAGTCTTGTTCAAGCCCTTGCGGAGATAGAGCCGGTTAGAGGAGTGGCAAGCGGTGGAGATGGCTTCCGCCCAAAAGTTATAGCGGGATTTATACTCCGCCATCATAGATCTTGCCATATCCATAAGAGTCCGGTTCTTCCTCTCCGCAACACCATTTTGTTGAGGGGTGTAAGCAGCGGAATATTGATGTCGAATCCCCTCATCACTAAGAAAATCATTGAGTGTATAGTTCTTGAACTCGGAGCCGTTGTCACTTCTTATTGCCATAATGAGGAGGTTGTGTTGGCGTTGCACCTCGGTAGCAAAGTCAATGAATATTTGTTGAGTCTCATCTTTCGTCTTGAGAAAGTAGACCCAAGTGTATCTTGAGTAGTCATCAACAATCACCAAGCAATGTTTCTTCGCACCAAGACTTGCATGAGTAACGGGACCAAAGAGATCCACATGAAGGAGCTCCAAGATCCTCTTGGAAGAGATGATAGTCTTGCTTGGATGCGGAGAGTCATGCATTTTGCCTTCAACACAAGCCCTACAAACACGATCTTTGGCAAAAGACACATTTTCCATTAGTCCCACAATATGGTTCCCCTTGTGAAGACTTTGCAAAGTTCTCATGTTGACATGGGCTAGGCGGCGATGCCACAACCAACCCACGTCCGCCTTTCCGAATAGGCACATCGCACTTGTCGTGGTGGTCCCCGAAAAGTCCACCACATACAAGTTGTGTTCGCGATACCCAACGAAAGCGACTTTTAGAGTCTTGCTCCACAAGAGGACCACAATATCATTATCAATAAAGACGGCGAAACCCATCTTGCCAAGGGCGGAAACGGAAAGCAAATTGTAACCAAGGGTTTTGACAAGCATGACATCCACAAGAGTAATGTTGTGTGCAACCACAACCTTGCCAAAACCCAATACCTCGGATGTAGAATTATCGCCAAAGGAGACGGTGATATCATTTATGTTAGGCCTCAACTCCTTGACGAGGTTCTTGCCGCCGGTCATATGACTTGTACATCCACTATCAAGTACCCATTTTGAACCTCCGGCGGCATAGTCCTACATGAGATCAATTCTTGGATTTAGGTACCCATTTCTCAATGGGTCCTCTTTTGTTAGCAACAAGGGTCTTTGGGACCCAAATAGACCAAGCAACATAACCATCATATGGGCCAACATATTTAGCATAAACATCACCATAATAATCTTTAAATAAAACATAGTGAGGGTTAGCAATTCCCGCATCATCATCATTTATGGTTTTGCCCTTGGAGGCTTCACCATTAGTGATGGCTTTCTTCTTCTCTTGTGCGGGCTTGGCCTTTTGCTTGTTTGCCTTCTTTGCCTTGGCATTATAACCAAGGCCCTCCTTCCCATTGTTTGATCTTTGCTTACTCAAAAGATCATCCAAAGAAAGTTTACTTTGGGGAGAGGAGGCCTTAGCAAGTTCATCCTTCAACCTAGCATTTTCCTCAATAATATTTGCATGATCACATGAAGGAGTAGAGGTGCTAGGTATGTCATATGAAGCAAGCCTAATTTGAAGTTGCTCATAAGACTTGGAGAGGAGAGAGTATTCACTCTTCAAGGCTTTGTGTGCCTTGTCTAGATCATCTAGATCTCTCACAAGTTTCTCATGATCAACACCAAATTTGGCCTTTTCCTTTATAAGCACTTTGGTCTTAGCTCTAGCAAGATCTCTAGCTTTAGTGAGCTTGTTAATTTTATCTTGAGGATCTCCAAGATTTTCTAACCTCTCTTCAAGAGAAGCTATGGTTTCTTGACTTTCCTCAAGAGCATTTTTAAGAGCATGTATTTCAAGAGAGTCTTCTCTCTCTATTTGGCATTTTTTCTCAAGAGTACCATTTAGTTGAGCCATACGAACCATGAGGTTTGAAACATGCTTTTTAGTATTACCTTGTAGGTTAAGAATGAAATCATCAAACTCTAGCATTTCTTGTTTCACTTTTAGACTAGCAAGATCAACCCCTAGATCATTTGAAATGATAGGCATAGAGGGGTTAGGGGATGATACCTCGGAGGATTTAGCCATGAGGCAACTTTCTTCCTCCACATGAATGATCTCATTGGGGGATTCACTTGGTGATGAAGAGTTAGTGGAGAGGGAGGCAAGAGCGACCAATCCATTAGAGGTTGCATCTTCTTCATCATCAACATCATCATCTCCGGAGGTATACTCTTCTTGAGTTGATAGCACAATAGATGTGTCCAAGGAGGACCTTGCCATGAAGCAATGTGCATTCTTGATATGAGGACTTTCATTGGGGGAATTGAAGAGGGATGAAGAGGGAATGTTGGTGGTGACAATGGCGGCCACCTCCTTTGAGCTTTCTTCATCTTCATCATCACTAGAGCTTTCAACTTCATCGGAAGAATATTCTTCCCTAGTCACTAGCACAACTCTTGAGGGCCTCTTGCCCTTCTTGGTCTTGTTGTTGTAGAATTTCTTCTTGGGGGCTTTTGAATATTTGCCCTTTGAGTCTTTGCTCTTGTCCTTGGGAATGAGCCTTCCACCATGAGTCTCCCTATTCTCATAGGGGCACTCGGCAATGAAGTGGCGCTTGTCATCACAATTGTAGCAAGATCTTGTCCTTGGGCCCGAACTTGTGAACCCCCTTGAGTTGTTTCTCTTGATGTTGTCTTCCTTGGCCTTGGATGGGTCAACCCAAAAAGAGTTAGCATGGAATGCCATGTGGTCATGGTAGTGGTGTTCCAAGTCTTCCGGATAGGACATACTCCAAGATGCCCTATAAGATTCTTGAGGAAACACTTCTTCAACGGAGTTGACCGCCAAGGCAAGGTTGGAACCTTTTGTCATCCCAAGAGCTCGATTGCGAGAATCATGAGAGTTTTGCTCAAGCACCTTGAGAGCTTGCATCTCGTGCACGACTTGTTGAGAGGTGAGAGAGGAATAGCATTCCCTCCCCACAAGAGTCTTGACATCAATGGGTACAAATGGCATCATGCATTCAATGTACTTCTCCTTGATCCAAGAGTCATTGATGTGGGTGGCACCAATAAGCCGGAAGGAATCGGCAACGGTGAGAATGATCTTCATCCGGTAGCCTCATGAAACCTTCGGCTTTATTCTTAAGAGCATTATACTTGTTCCTCCTCGTGCTCTCACTTCCAATGCAACTAGCGGACAAACCGTCCCAAGCTTCCTTGGCGGTGGTGTAGTTCCGAACACGATGCAATTCCTTTGTCCCCACACTAGTTTGAATCATGTGCAAGGCGGTGTTGTTGAGTTGACTATCAACCGCTTCTCTTCTAGTCAACTTGTCGGGGTTGTATGGCTTGAAGCCTTCCAAGATGATTCTCCAAAGTTCATTGGAGGCACTGCAAACATGAGAGCGAAACTCAAATTGCCAAGTATCAAAATTCTCAATGGAAAACTTAGGTGGGTCGCCCCGAATGTTCATATGGGGATGGGGAACCGGTATATCGGGAGATAGAAAAGGTGGAGCTACTCGATTGTAGCTCTCACCTCCACTAGTTGTCCTAGGAGATGCAATGGGATTTTTTATAGTGTTTAAGTTATCACCTTCCACGGGTTTGGTAGAGGAGGGTAATTCCGAAGCATCACCCTCTTCTAACGCACCCGTGTCCTTTACCTCTACACTAGGAGCCTTGGGAAGGGCCGGAGCCAAAAGCTCGGCAATCATCTTTTTCATGCTTTCCATTTGGGCTTCCATGGAGGACTTCAATGAATTGAAGTCTTCCATGGAGACCGTCTTGGCGGCCCCTTCCGAGGACTCCTCGTCCGGCATACTCTTAGGCGGTTAAGCCC
Organism: Lolium multiflorum; assembly: GCA_030979885.1. Classification (NCBI taxonomy): domain Eukaryota; kingdom Viridiplantae; phylum Streptophyta; class Magnoliopsida; order Poales; family Poaceae; genus Lolium; species Lolium multiflorum. The sequence continues at coordinate 293,570,799 of CM061750.1, forward strand.
GAAATAAGAGCCGAGGCTCTGATACCAATTGAAAGGATCGTATGCCGCACCTAGAGGGGGGGGGGGTGAATAGGTGCTAACCAATTTTTAGTTCTTTTTCAATTTAGGCTTGACACAAAGGTAAATTCTCTAGATATGCAACTAAGTGAATTTACCTATATGACAAGATAAGCAACTAAGCAAGATATAGCTACACAATATAAGAGATAGAATAGGATAGAGGTAACCGAGAGTGGAGCACGCGATGACACGGAGATGATTCCCGTAGTTCCCTTCCTTTGCAAGAAGGTACGTCTACGTTTGGAGGAGTGTGGTTGCTACGAAAGCCAAACCAACAGCCACGAAGGCTTCACTCAGATCTCCTGTGAGCAACGCCACGAAGGCCTAGCCCACTTCCACTAAGGGATTTCCTCGAGGCGGAAACCGGGCCTTTACAAGGTTCTTGGGGCACACATCCACAACCGAATTGGAGGCTCCCAAATCTATAACAATACAACAATCAACAACAATACATCAACACAAATCAACTAGGGAACCAAATAGGAACACTAGCATGAGATCCCTCAAACAAATGAGGGGGAAATGAAAACGCTTCGGTGAGGATGTAGATCGGTGGCTTCTCCTTCGAATCTCCAAAGATCAAGAGCTTTGGTTGGGGGAGGAAGGAGATCTTGCAAATCTTGTGTTCTTGAGGTGGCTCTAATGGTGGTGAAGCTTGGCAGATATTTCTTGCAATGATTGAGCAAAGGGGAAGGAAGAAGAAGAGGGGTATAAATACCCCTCCCCAAAATCCAGCCGTTGAGCCTTCCGGGGGGCCGGATAATCCGGCCTAAGTTAGGGCCGGATAATCCGCCCCCCCGGATAATCCGGCCTCCGGTACAAAACCAGGACAATGTCCGGCAAATGTCCGGCCCCATCCGAGCTGCTTTTCCTCAAGTCCTTAATGCTAGGGGCCGGATACCTTTGACCTGTCCGGCCCGATAATCCGCCCGGGACAAAACCGGACAATATCCCGGCAATTGTCCCGCCCCTATACCGAGCCGTTTTTCTCAAGTCCTTAGCCGAAATTCTGGGGGCCGGATATTTTGGAAATATCCGGCCCGGATTATCCATGAACTTTTTGCTGATTCTTTTTGACAGCACTGACCACATCCAACACACATACAAATGTATCTATATAATCCCTGTACCACTTAAACAACCATTAGTGTATCACATACATTGACATCAAACACTCAAAACATAATATGAGAGATGTCACAGACGTTCCAAGTAAAGCACATAAGATGTGACCGAATAAAAATATAGTTTCAATAGAAGAACCGATAAGTTGATGAAGAAGGGGATGCCTTTGGGTATCCCCAAGCTAGGTTTGTCTTCTTTGAAATATGCAAGGATGCAACCACTGGGCATCCCCAAGCTTAGATCTTTCACTCTTTTTGATCATATATCATCCTCCTCTCTTTACCCTTGAAACTTCCTTCACACCAAACTTCTCATAAACTCCATTAGAGGGGTTAGTACTCAAAAATCCTTTAATCCACCTTGAACCTCAGTGACACATTGCAAGAACTCAATAAAACATTAGCTACAGCGCTCCACGTCTAGAAAGCCTCACTTAAAGTCCACAAGAGACAATGCAAAAAACAGAGACAAAATCTGTCAAAAACAGCCAGTAAAGACAAATTTTTAAGAGGTACTTCCGTTGCTTCTCAAATCAGAAACCTCAAAACTAATGAAAGTTATGCATATTATCTCAGGATCACTCACATAAATTGCGATTTTTCTCACAGCTACCCACAGAGAATCATACCCAGATTCGTGACAGCAAAGAAATGCTTCTGCGCAGAAATCCAAATCTAGCATCAACCTTCTATTGGCTTCACTTGGCACAACATTGCAATAAAATAAAGATAAGGAGAGGCTGCTACAGTAGTAACAACTTCCAAGACACAACAAAACAGTAGCAAAATAAAAACATGGGTTATCTCCCAAGAAGTGCTTTCTTTATAGCCATTAAGATGGGCTCACAGCTTTAATGATGCACTCGCAAGAAATAAGAGTTGAAGCAAAGAGACATCAAGAAGCAAATTCAAAACATATTTAAGTCTAACCCACTTCCTATGCATAGGAATCTTGTACACAAATAAATTCATGAAGAACAACGTGACAAGCATAAGATAAACAAGAGTAATCAAAATTTTCAAAGATATAGAGAGAGGAACTTAATATTATTAAGATGCATATAACCATGTTTCCCTCTCTCATAATAACTTTCAGTAGCATAATGAACAAACTCAACAATATAACTATCACATACAAATGTTTTTCATGATTTCCAAACACATAATTTTTATCAAGCTCAAAAATAATAGGATCAAAACTTTCAAACCCACTTTTATCAATAATGTAACAAGATGATTGATCAATCTCAAAAGATATGGGACTCATAGATAAAGTCAAGAACTCTCCAATCCCATTTTCATTAGTAGTACAATTAATATTATCAAGTAACATAGGACCATCATCTAGAGATTTATCATAAATATTTGCTACAAAACTTTTAGGTACCATATGCATTTTAGACATCAGGCACAAACAAAGCATTATCATAAGATTTTTCAAAAATAGCATGGATTATCATAGATAACATGAGCATAATTATTCTCACAATTTTTACTCATAAAAATATTTCAAGAGAATCCACAGAAACATAACATTCACTCTCCTTCGGTAAGCATGTAGGACAATCAAATATTGTAAGAGATAAAGAGTTACTCTCATTAGAAGGTTGTCATGGGTAGCTAATCCATTCTTCCTCCTTTTGTTCATTACTCTCCTCTTCTTTTTCATCCAATGAGCTTTCAGGTTCATCAATTTCTTCTTCCACTGGTTCCTGCAAATTGTGAGTGCATTCTTGTGCATTAATGAGTCTCTCTTTATAATCAATGATATAAGGATTATCACTGTAGCTTTCATTGCAAAAATTAAGGATAGAAGAGACATAATCTTTAAGGTCCTTACAAACAACACAAGTTTCATACTTTCTAGCAATGAAGGATTCTCAGAAGCTCCCATAAACAAAACAAATTGTTCTACTTCTTTGAACCCAAAATGAATATAGCTATTCCAATTATAGTTCTTAATTAAAACTTCCTCACTAAACCACATTGAAATTTAAGATGTTTAGTATCCTATTGAGAGCAACAGTTTATATCATGGCGTTTAAGCAAGATTTTAGCAATTGTATTCAGTTTTTTCTATCACAGCACTCATAACTTTTCCCGTTCTTGATTCTCTATAATTATTATATAATGCAATAAGCTCCAAATAGGTTGTAGGTTCTCCCATAACAACAGCTTTTAATTTTAGGTTTTTCAAATTTTTATGAATTTTTGGGTATATGAGAAAAGTAAAACAAACACAAATAAACTAGACAAAAGTAAACTAAGAAAATAAAGTAAGACATAAATAAACTAAGCACAAATAAACTAGACAAAAATAAACAAGCAAAACAAAACAAAATAAAATAGAGAGAGAGGTGGAGTGTACTCCCCAGGTGAACTTATGAGGAAGAGCTATGCCTCCCGGCACCCGCGCCGTAAAATAGTCTTGATAACCCACAAGTATAGGGGATCGCAAAAGAGCCTTCGAGGGAAGTAAAACCAAATTTATTGATTCGACACAAGGGGAGGTAAAGAATACTTATAAGCCTTAACAACTGAGTTGTCAATTCAGCTGCACCTGGAAAAGCACTAGTAACAGGGGTGATGTGAAAGCAGCAGTAATATGAGAGCAATGGCACCAGAAAATAGTTGATACTACTTCCAATGACATATAGGACCGAGTATATGATGATGAGAGATGGACCGGGGTTCCCACCTATCTACACTAGTGGTAACTCTCCAATAACAAGTGTTGGGTGAACAAATTATAGTTGGGCAATTGATAGGATTGAAATAGCATTAAGATAGAACATCAAGATTCATGTAGGAATGTTTTCCATATATAGTCATACGTGCTCGCAATGCAGAAACTTGCATAACATCTTTTGTCCTACCGTAAATTGGTGGCAATGGCTCTAGGGAATATAATGAAAACACTCCTTTTAATAGAGCACCGGAGCAAAGCATTAACACTCCATGAAAACATGTGATCCTCATATCTAAGCCTTCCCCTCCAGTTGTCCCAATTTCTGTCACTTTGGGGCCTTTGGTTCCCGACATAGACATGTGCATACAACTTGTAGATACAATCTAAGCAATAAGTATAGAGCTTAAATCTAAGATCATGCCACTCGGGCCCTAGTGACAAGCATTAAACACAACACGATTGCAGCAACAATAACTTCACAAACTTATAGATAGACTAATCATAATGTAACAATCCATCGGATCCCAACAAAGACAACACCGATTACATCAGAGGAATCTCAATCATGTAAGGCAGCTCATGAGATCATTGTATTGAAGTACATGGGGAGAGAATACCAACTAGCTGCAGCTAGAACCCGTAGTCCATGGGGTGTAACCACTCACGAGCATGATGGTGGCGATGGCGTTGATGGAGATGTGCTCTGGCACTCCTCCTCTGTCCCTACAGGTGCCTGAATGTGACTTCGTCCCCGAATTGGAGTTTCACGATGGTGGTGGCGCCCTGATTTTCCTCGAGTTTCGCCAATTGCACGATGTTTTAGGTCGTAGACGGCGAAATAGGCGAAGAGCCTGAGTCGGGAGAGGCCACGGCTCCTCACACTAGGGCGGCGCCCCTTTGGGCCGCCGACCACACTGTGGGGCCCTGTGGCACCCCTCCGGCCCCCCTCTCGACTCTCTGGAAGGTTCCGGAAAATAAGATGTCAATTCCTGCTTCGTCCAATCCTCATGTAGGTCAGCGGGATCGATGTATAGATTTCCCAAATCATCGAAAGCCTCTGATGCCTCCTCATCTGGACGACTTGACTCGCCGATCACACAAACTTGATGGTATGTTGGCATTGTGTGCTCATCTTCGGGGTCGGTGACACCATCGTAATGATCGGCGAAGACCTCCCGAATAGAAGTGGATCTGTCGATGAAGTTGAAGCTATTGATGCTTTTTGAGTCGCTGTCCAGATCGGAGTCCGTGAACGACCCGAAAGACATCCCGCCGAACAGATTGGCGAGATCTCCGCCGACGGCGGGCGTGACGCTGCTTGTCGACGAGGTTTTTCCGCTTGATTTTGTTGACGATGATGATCCCGAGAAATCAGAACCAACCGCTAACGGTCCCGAACGGATCGGTGCTGCTAAACGACGTGATCCTTCTCTCCCGACGCAAAAGTAGAAGCTCCCGAACTTCATCTCCATTGGCTCTTCCAGATAGGCATATGCATAACGGGCGGGAGGGTGAGGAACAAAATCAACGAGACCAGTTTTGATCTGTTTACCTCCGTCCATCGCATTGCTTGCCACCGAAGATGTCGACGATGTTGAACGTGCCATCGAGATCAGCTCCTTGTCGCTCTAATCCCCATAGACGGCGCCAATTGACAAGGTATCGACTTGTCAATGCCTACAAGTTGTAGACTGGGGTTTTGTGGAAGTAGAGGCAGTGAGATTCGAGGTGTCACCGGAAAAGTACCGATCGCTAGAAAACTGGGGTTGTGTTGACAATGAAATCGATCCTTTCTTCGTCCCTCGACTCCCCTTATATAGAGGCGGAGCTTCTAGGTTTTCAGATACATACAAGTTACAATTTCGGGAAACTTTGAGTTCGACCCATAAAGTTACAAATCTCTTGTCTTGACCATCTCTGCCATAATCGATGCTTTAGTAGGCTTCGGGTCTCTGTGATTCTCTTGTGCCAGGCCTTCAATAAACCCCCGGTACCACCTTCTGTTATTTGTGGGGATGCCTATGCCACAGTGCCTTGGCGCGTGTCCTCGTCGAACCCGCTTAGGCACCAAAGAGGCAATGGCATCTTGCTTCCTGATGGAGCTTATGAGCTCAGCCATGACGGTGCGACGTCAGTCTCGGCTTGTCTTGTGGTCCTGAAGATATCTTTGATACCCCTCTCGCGGCCCGAGTGTTCGCTGCTATCCGAGGCTCCTTCGACTCGAAGCCTCCTCGTAGCTTCTCTTGGAGGTGGGCATGGTGGGGTTCGCAAGGGCTCGACCCTCGCTGAGGCCCTCACTCCAGGTTTCCTCCCGGGAGTGGAGCTGTTAGTCCCTTGTTCCTGCAGAACCTAAGGGACGTGGCACCCTGGCTGGTTTTTACAAAACACACATGCATTAATGTTTCTAATGCAATTATAAAGGAGATATAAACATTTATCATAAACATTAAGATATAATAACAACCACTTTATTATTGCCTCGATCATATCTGGTTGCATCTTCCCAATGCAATTTTCTATTCACTTGATAATTTGTCTTGGAAAATCCATACGCATAATTTTTGTGGACTGAGGGAGTATGGGCTGAGATTTGGAGGTGTTGATCTCTAGGATATTCTGTATGGTCTTGATGCACTCTTGCTATGTTTAATGCTTGTTACTAGGATCCGAGTGACATGATTTCAGTACTGAACTTATATTGCTTTATCATATATATGAGGTTGGTATTTATCTGCAAGGTGTATCATTTGTTATTATGTCGATCCTGCGAATCCCTAAGGTGACAGGTGGGGAAAACAAATGTGAGATGTAGTAATGTCGAGGATTATGTGTGTTCATGGATCTTAATGCTTTGTTCCGGTCTACTCGGAAGGGTAGAACTTAATTGCTTGTAGTTCCAAGTTGGCCCCGGTGAAATGGGCACACCTACACACAACTGAATTAGAGATGAATGCTATGTTAGTTGGATTACATTGCATGATCAATATCATTCATACATTACCCCATTGCTGCCTCATGCCTACGCTTTTAGCCACTGAAAGTTTCACATTGCTTCTTCCGGTGAAAAACTGGAAATCTGCTGCTTTTATTTACTGTTTGCTTTTACTGCTTTGAATCAACTGCTATAAAATCACCACTTGCTTTGTGAGTTTATTGATATACATGTGTGGTTGAGAGTGACGTCTCAATTGCTAAAGTCTTATTGGTATTGTTGTGTTCCCCTTGAGTCAAACTATAAATTTAGGTAATACTTCCCATCGAAGATTTCAACGACCCCCTATACTTGCGGGTATCATCAAGCAAGTCCTCTATTTTATGATGAAAATTAGGAACCATATGCAAATGGTCTTTATGTGGTGGCTACAACAATGGATGCTATAAAGATATTTGTTTCTTAGATGAACTGTATAACTTCATGGTGTACCCTACAATTTCCATGATTACCTATGGTTATTTCATTTGCATCCTGATAACCTATTCTATTTATCAGGTAACATGTCCTAACGTTGAGCATCAATCGGAATTTCACGAACAACCATGTTCGGAACTGAAGGGTATGACAACATGGAGTAACCCTTACATGAACTGAACGGTTTTTTGTCTACCATCATATTGGACTAGAGTTACTCCTATGTAGAACTATGAATAGCCTCACATATCATCTCAAAAGATTCATCATACTTTGGTGATTTCATAATAGGAAAGAAGAAAAAGAGCTTGCTTAAGATGATTAAAAGCTACTATGAATTGATTTCACTAAACTTAAAGTCGGCCCTTTTAACAATATGTTTAGTTGAATTGCAACTTGAGAAAAGTTTTTGATAAACCTTCTATAAAAACCTCGCATGACCAAGGAAACTTTATTCCATTCACATCGCGAGGCTTATAGTCGTTTATTGGCTTCTATTTTTAGCTTTATCAACTTCTATCCCTCTTACCAACACTTTGTGTCCAAGAAATATGCCTTTCTTTCACCATGAAGTGACATTTCTCCCATCTTAAACCAATGTTAGTATCTTTCACACATCTCTGCAACACACTTGTCAAGATTGTTAACATAATTATTAAAGGAGGTTCCATAGATGAAGAAGTCGTCCATGAATACTTCCATAATGTCCTCTATAAAGTCAACAAGATAGAAGACATGCATCTTTGAAAAGTAGCAGGAGCATTACATAACCCAAAAGGCATACGGCGATAAGCATACAATCTTAAGGACAACTAAAAGTAGTCTTAAGTTGATCATAAGAGATTAACCATTATTTGAGAAAATCCAATAGCCATCCAAATAAAAATGTGAGAGTGATTCAACAAGTCTCTCTAAAGTTTGATTTATAAAAAGGTAGAGGATAATGGTCCTTTCTAGTTTCTTTGTTTAATTTTCTAAAATCGATACACATTCTATATCCTACAATTGGTTTAACAAGAATCAGCTTCTTTATTTTCATCCGGTTTCAACAATAAATTCTCCTTTCTTAGCAACACAATGAACTAGACTAACCCAATCACTTTATTTCACAAGGTAAATAATGTTAACATCTAATAATTGTATTACCTCTTTTCTTACATCTTCTTCATTTGAGATTTTAGTTTCCTTTGGAAATATTGCTAATGTTCCTGGCCTCTTTCTAGCAATATTCGATGAGTGGCTATAGTGTGGTTTTATCCCTAAGATCGGCTGTCGAATACCCAAAAAGCCTGCGTATTTGCTCAAGATCGCCACGAGTCTGATTTTCTCTTCCTCTAAAAGGTCAATACTTTTTTTAGTACACTAAAGGTCAATACTAAAAATGTTTACTACAATAATTTTTCTATGTATGCTATATTGTAATGCACCAATACTACATATTCACACAAGTTAGATTAGTTAGCCTAAAATGTTAGATGTATTCTAGAAAAATAAGCAAAATTACATAGCTTCTTTAAAAAAATGCTACATGCACAATAAAAATATTACACTAAGATTTTTTCCCACCGAAACCGGTCATCGTAGCTACAATCGCATGGCTAACATTTGGGTAAAATAAGCTGACTAACATAAGTAAAAGGATTTGCATTGTAGGAGTAATATAAAAAGCTATGCTTAAATCGGAAACTCACCCCAAATCCAAATTTTGGTGCTTTGCCGTCCCATAAATGCTGTCAAGGGCCCACGTGACGAAAAGGTCATTCACATTTGCTTGCTGACTCGTCGGAATCCTGGACGGGGACAGCCGGACAGCTCAAAAACTGCTGCGTGGGCCCCACCGCCAGCATCAATTCATGATCCCCCTGGACACACCCGGGCTATAAGTTGGCGCATCAAACACACACGGAAATCTCCCGTCTCTCTCTCTCCTCTCCCTCTCGCTCCATCTAATAAAATCGACCAAGAATTCGGGAGGACTTCCGCCGTCGGGGAGGGGAAGAGATGGGGCGGCCGAATCCGTGCCGGAGACCTCGCTGCACGAATTCACCGTCAAGGTACCAAGGATCTCTCGCGGAATCCCTGCACGATTTCTTCTTCCTTCTTCTCCAATCTTCATTTGGGGGAATCTCTTTGGGAGCAGGATTGCAACGGGAAGGAGGTGTGCCTGAGACGTACAAGGAAGGTCCTCTCGTCGTCAACGTCGCCTCCAAATGGTCCGTACCCGTCTCCTCCTCTGTGGCTGCGTTTCGCACCAATTCTGCTTCATGTTGGCGTGTTAAGCATTGAAACTTTGTTTTCTGTGATGTGATGCCACCAGCGGGTTCACGGAGACCAATTACACGCAGCTCACGGAGCTTTATCAGAAGTACAGGGAGAAAGGCTGCTCTTCCTGGTGTATTTACGTAGTATCTTCAGATTATGCCCAAACAACCAGAGGAAGATGCATGATACCGATGTTTGGTTTCAAATCATAGCATGTGAAATTTTTCTGGAAGAAGTGGACTTGGAATCAATTGTTGATGCTATAAAGGAATAAATAACGGGCTTCGTAGCTTACTTCCTGTGACAAGTGTGATTTAGCTTTAGCTTTAAAAACACAAACGTCGCACCAAAGCATAGGAAGTGCATGACATCTATAGTAAATGTATACACGTCCACCTTGGTAATTGTCCCGTGTCTTTTATTTTCTGTAATACCGACAGTCACATAAAATATTCTGCATCCAGTGGTATGTTGGAAACTGAAACATCCATTTCTTACAACTTCCCGAGGAGAATATAGTTGGCACTCTTTTAACTGATCCAGCTGAGCACTTTCTAATGGAACATTTGGATATCTGGCTTCGTAGAGGCTTTGGAACTAAGCCAAGGGTTTGAGAAATCCCACGGGATTCATTTTCCAGTATGTACAACTATTGGATTGCTTCCACTAATATATCCTAGAGGTTTGTTTTTCTTGTGGGGCTTTTCCTGCAAAACACAAAAGCTTTGCATCTCGATGCACTGATGGAAAGGAGTTATAATCACACACCCAAAAGAAGTCTTACTCCCTTAAGGTTAAGAAAAAGCCAAAATTAACTCAGTAAAAATCGAGGTCTTTGGTTCCTGCTAGGCTGATGAGGGGAGCCCTGTCTTCATAATGTCAACAAGGTGGGACTAACTGGCTGGGTGTCTTAGAAGATGCAGGCGCTCCACTGCTGTCATGTCCACCGTAAGTTGTGAGCTGCATTAAAGAAGATAAAGCCCTTCCGCTGCTCAATGGGCATTCTACCTAACCATATCTGACCACAGATCGGTGAAGTCTTTGCCAGCAGCCGAGTGGCTTCCCCTAATTTCCTTATAAGGCCTAAAAGTTAAGCTGGCATGGCAGTTTGCTCTTCCCACTTATTGTGGTGATCTAGCTGCTTACACTGGTTTGATGATGATGCTCCATGTCAGTCGCTGCTCCCACTTCCGTAAAAAACCTAAACCTTGGACTGTGATACCATGTTATGATGCAACTTGTATTACCGTAGGGCAAAGGCCACAATATATAGTACAAAATACTTGAGGCATAAGAATAGTAAACAGACAAGTACGGACTCATAGAGACCTAGACCAATACTAATACTCCTTAACAGCTACCACCCACGTGATACATAATTCTGGTCAATGGAAGTACTCATCGTCAAATGGCCCTTCATATTTTCATCTATGAATAGAATAAATTGCTGCCATTGCATGAACTTCCATTGGAAGGGCGGCCTGGTGCAGCTGCAGAGCCTCACCGCCCCTGTGACCGAGAGGTCCCAGGTTCGAGTCGCGGTCTCCTCACATTGCACTTCGTGAGGGTAAGGCTTGCCACTAACACCTTCCCCAGACCCCGCACAGTGCGGGAGCTCTCAGCACTGGGTACGTCCTTTTTGTTCCCATGAATAAGGCATGCCAAGCATTTCTTGTAGTTCAAGTAAGTATGTAAACTTATATATGGGTACTGATGTACTGTTATGAAGAATAAATCTTCTAGAACTTAACGGAAACTTATAGGACAGATTGATAGTCCTGAATTCAGCAGTACTAAGCTCATTTACACACATCAAATATTACTCTCTGTGAGTTCAGCATATAGGTAGCGAACGAATTACCTCTTACTGTACTAAATAAGACAATTTGGTTTGATTTGGCTGTCAGTCTATTGCACTTAAGCTGTTGTATAGTTTATTGATCTTCTTGGATAGGATGAAAACTAATCTTTGCTTCCAAAACGGCCAGACTTTGAGATCTTAGCATTCCCCTGCAACCAATTCTTGCGACAAGAGCCAGGCAGTGACCAGCAGATAAAAGACTTTGCTTGCACAAGATTCAAAGCTGAATATCCAGTTTTTCAGGAAGGTAAGAACCATGCCTGACCTGCTTGACTGTCAAGAAGTTTCTCATATTTTTCCACTATTGAAGCTTCCTTGTAATTAGAACATACTCTCTTGTATACTTTCAAACTAATTGAAGTTCTAGTTTTGTCCTGAGTACAACATCTCTTTGACCAAGTCTACAGAAAATGTGTGAATATCTATAACTTCAAATATACACATAGGGCAAAAATATTTTCTACGTATGAATGTAAAAAAATTAATTTGGTGTTGTAGATGTTGATTTATAAAATTGGTCAAACTTGAAGAAGTTTGACTTAGGACAAAGCGAGAACTTTAATTAATTTGGAACAGAGGAGTATATGGAGGTCATGCCTACTCTATTAAAGACATAGCAAGTTCGGATTTGAGTTCATGGCAGAGCCAAAAATTAAACATGGATATGAATTGTTTTGTTGCTTCACTAACTAGGCAATGTTTAAGTTGCTTTTGTAAAATGTGAGTTTGGATATATTAGGTTAGAGTTTTTGGTTTGGGATATTATCAATAGCTTTCATCACCTAAGCATAATTAATTGCAGAACTGTTGTTTATTGTGAAAAGGCTCAATATTTGATTTGAATTTGCAGGTGCAGGAATGGCCCAGATGCGGCACCGCTTACAAGTTTTTGAAAGCTAGCAAACCTGGTTTGTTTGTCTAAGAATCAAGTGGAACTTTACCAAGTTTCTTGTTGATAAGAACGGAAAAGTCATAAACAGATATGCAACTGCGATCACTCCGCTTGAGGTATTTTCCCCTCCCTCCCTTCCGTATCTTGTACTTTTTTCTACACATTAGTTTCAAATTTGCAGAAAGACATCCAGAAGGCGCTGAGGGGAACATATTCTGCCGCTTCCGTGCTCGCAGAAGGCACCTGGAGGGGGAAAATATTCCCGCCCGCCTCCGACTCGCAGAAGGCGCCCTGAGGGGGAAAATATTCCCCGCCCGCTCCGACTCGCAGAAGGCACTTGAGGGGGAACAGAAGTAGGCTGTTGCAGAAGTATATCATTGTAATATCTAGGCCTCTCCCCTGGCAGTGAACTAATGTAATATTTCCATCGGTAAGGAACTTTATGCTTACATATTTTGTGATTTTTGTTTATGTACATGTAGAAGCCACGAGACACCACAATTTGTTTGTACCGATATATCCTGACTTGTCCATACCGGTATCCCGTGGCTTGCCCTTTTCTTTTTCATTCGTTGAGGAAGTTGAGACACTGAATGACTGTAATTATATACAGTTAATGTGAGTTTTGTGTTTGTGCTCTATTCATGTTCCAAGTAATGCTTCATAACCATGCTGCTGGACCGCCCTGGCTGTTTTGGATGCTTTATTCTTTTCAGAATCTGGTAGCTAGAGCATATTGTGCATGCCATATAGTGATTATCAATATGAATCTTTCAACGCCTGTGATCAGGTCCTGAAACTATGTCAAGACGGCTGGTCAGATAGCATAACATCACATAGAAAGGGACTTTAATATAGTTTAGGCTGTAGACAGCATATGCCATAGGATAACTTGACTGGTAAAAAGTCAGGGCAGAGAACATAAGAAATACTGTATAAAATCCTTGGGGCAATGATGATGCCCAGTTTCTGAACTGAAGAGAAGGAACATTTGACACAACTGTTAGCTGTTTTGCAACAATTGGTTCTATCAACTTCTCAAGCACCCCAAAAGGGAATGCCAAGTAAAAAACAGCTTCTTCCGTCAAGGAAGATATAACATCACTAGCTAAACTTTTTCATTACTCTACAGTCTACAGGACAACTAATAGTCCAGTAGAAAAATTGCAAGATATGGCTCGCTACACAATGCGATTGCATGAGTCAGCAAAAGAGAAGAAAGCATGAGATTTGATACACCAGTTCACCAACCCATAGAAGAATCTCCAGGATAAAGCTGCACCAACCGCGAATACAGGTGGAATGCCTCAGACTTAGTAGAGCATCTTCCTGCAGGGGCGCGACCTCAGAGCTCTTGATCGCGGCCAGCTTTTCCGCCAACCTTGCTCCAATGCCCTCTGACCCTTTCTCTGCAGTGAAAACAAGCAGTCAAACAGCCAGTTGAACGGGATTGAGCATTGCAACCATGTTCGTGACCTACAGGGTAGCTTAATCTTTGATACTTAAACACAAACACCAGCAACTTAGTGGGCAATACACAGGAGTTAGTTGCTTGGGAGCTTCCACACTGGAGCACATCATTTTAATTAGTGTGTGGGGACAGAATTCTAGTAGTTGTTATATCCTCGATAAGCAACAGAAGGAGTATAAATCCTGCGCTCACTGCTGAGCAGTTCCTAAGTTTGTACACACGCAGCCCCATAAAAGCAACAGTGAATGCTCATAGTTGCAAATAGTTGCACACTTTGGACTACATACATAGGAGGATCAATAATATTATTGAAAAAGGAGGATCAATAATAGGAACCTGGTACTTCCTCCGGTTTGCCATAATGGAGTCTGAGCCAGGCAATAGTTCATCCAATGCATCTTTGGCTTCAGATCGTCCACAAAGAAGCTTATAAGAAATGGAAGCTATTGGGTCCAAAATTGGCCTGCAAGTTTTGATAGATCAACAAGTATGTTTTATGATGTGGTACAGATAGTTCTGGGTCCGAGAGATTATTTGAAGAATAAATCATCTCAGCTCAGAAAACAGATATAGGTCAGATTTACATTCCTTCAGGCATCCGCCTGTACTGCTGGTTTAAAAATCTAGAATATTAGCCCTTTTATTTATAGAGAATCCAAGAAGAGATTCCCTACACCTATTTAAAGATCCCTATTAATTCCTTTATTTTAATAAGGAAGATCCCTTAGACTAGGGAGACATAACCCGATGAACTGATTGCTGATTGATGGTTGTGTGCGTTATTGGGGCTAAGAGTCTCCTAGCTTACCGAGTGGAAGGGTAATTGCTCTTGAACATTTTCAAACCTTTTTCTTTATCTAAATTTGTAAGTTTAGTCAAATGCTATGTTTAATCTACGTGTATTGTAAAATATTTCAAGTATTTATGGAAATATCATGTAACAGGTTTGCACACGATGATTTAGAGCAAATGTACAGTTTCTAAGATCGCTAGGCAAAGTTACCACTCTCAAAAATTCAGGAAGAAGCTGAGTAATGAGAACTCATCACTTGGGTCCCCTTTAGGCCTGCTTCCAGCTCTTTTGGTAGTAACGCAGGTAAATCCAACTCGTGTAGATGCCAAACAGTACGATTGGAAGGTAAAACATTGACTCCTTTAGGAAGAAGCTTACAGAAACCGAGATAAATGCAACAAGAGACGGAATCCACTGAGTAAAAAAATTAGACATCAGGAAACCCATGCGATTGCAAATAGAGAAACCAATCGGACAAAAATTTCTCTTTAACAATAATTGTGGAAACTCACCTTTGCTTTATCTTCAGCAGAAAAAGATCAAGTTCCTGATCAGGTATAATTTGCTTGATGCCCACCAGGAATCCTGAAAGAACTCCATAGAATCCAGAAAGAGGTGTAACCGCAGAATGAAATGGATGCTAATGTCAAGATTCATGTGGTAACCAAGTATGGTAAGTAAATCAGTAATAAATATGAAGGTTCATCATTAAAATGCCATATTGCTGCATCTCTACAAAACGTTGCACGCAAAGCTAGATTCCCAGGTTCTTGCATATCAGTTACGAGTATTATCATGAGGAACAACCGAAGAAGGATAGTAGAACCAGCATTCAAGCTAAGTCAATCTAGCTAGGGTAACACTGCTCTAAGAATTCAAGCATGGGTGAACATAGTAATCACACATTTGTTGATCCAATCTGCACTCATGAACATATGGCATATTTACGAACAGTTTCAAGACGCAGCACTGTTTTTTCCATTATCATGAGTGATGTTTTATTTTCTAAAATAAAGCATCAACTAATATAAGAAAGTATTTTACTGGTGAGCTGTTACAGTTGTTCACTTACAGGAAGGTAGATCTCCTGCCGTGTTAGGTAGTACAAATGACAAGAAGTTACAAAGACGCAGAATGAAGTCGAAATGTTGACAATGAAATGAACTGTAGCAATTCCTGGCAATCTCTACAAAGGCTCCAATAACTTCCCAAATAAAAGAAGACCAACTATGCTCACAATGACCTGGAATGGCGCCATTTTTGTCAGATAAGGTTGCAATTGCACTAAAGCAGTGGACAAATAATATTCAACACATGACGTAGGTGTGATATGTCCAGGTTAAAGAGCATACCATAACCAGCAGACTGGAAATTTCTTTAATAAAGGAGTTCAAATGTCACCACACAGCATCATGACATGACATGTATTTGACATACAAATTAAGCTCAACATAATATTCTACACAAAAACTTCTGTCTAGTACCATCTGCTTATATTTCCATTTCTCATTTTGTTTTGAAGGCTTAGTTCCATAGACACAAGATTTAGACAACACAGATAGACGGAAGGGGATTATAACTTTGACAACAAACATGCTCAACAGATAATTCTACTCCAAAATTTCTTCGTTACCCTTTTCTTACATTTTCATTCCTTATTTCTTCTGAAAGGTTTAGTTCCATAACGATAATTTTAGAGAAAGCGATTTACTAAAGATTATTAGGTACAAAATAAATTATCAGAAAACATGCCTGATTAAATGTGAAGAGTAAAAACCTACCTCTGAATTAAATTGTTCAATATAACCAGCTGTTACGAGGTTCCAACCAATGGGATCGTCCTGTGAAATACAGATTCAGTTAAACGAGGAAACAGTCGTTCGATCATCCATTTTCGTCGGCGAAAATGGGAAACTGCAGCTATACATTTTAATTGCGACGATTCAGCTCACAAAATGGACATTTAAATTTCATCAAGGAGCCAAATCATATATTATTGAGACTAATCGCTAATCATTATTGCCTTAGGCATTCAAAAATCGGACAGAGCTGGTACAATTTCGTGTAATGCAGGCAGCAGAAAAGCAGCTAGGAGTTAAATTGACCACCCAAAAAAAGAGTTAATCTTGTGGGTTGGGGTTTTAACAGGATTCTGTGTGCACCTGGCGGGGATGAGGGCGATAGGTGGCAGCTGAAGGGAACAGCTGGATGGAAACGTGGTTGCCGAGGAACAGACAACGGCGAGGCCCTTGCAGAGCTTGGTGAACCCGGTGAAGAAGCTCCCTTCCTGCACAGCGCGAACTGGTTAGCACCAATTAGCCGGAATCTGAAGAAAGTCGTGGCAAAGGAGCACTCTATCATCCGAGCGGTCGAGGAGCACGCGGTGGGATGGAGAGGTGGTACGGCTTCATACCGTTGCGGGGGCGAGGCGGAGTCACTCATCGTCGATAGGCGGCGATCTTCCCTCCCCGATACCGACGGTCGTCGGTCGCCGACTGCGGCTCGGAGGAGAACCGGTTGGCGGCCCACGGATCTAAGCGGGCGGAGACGCTGCCCCGCTGCTGGCGGCGACGGTACCTGGAGGTGTGATCGGCGGCAACGATGCTGCCGTCGGAGAAGGTGGTGCGAACCAGCCCTGCTCCCCCCCCTGGGTTTTGCGGCTCGGTTCATTTTTCTCGACTAAACTAGTAATTCGTCGCACAAGTGGATCCAAGATTTCGTTGGGTCTAAAACTAATGCACTCAGGCAGTGTGCCTTCACAGTTCACGCGCTCGATCTGCGCTGTTGCACCGGGCTGGTACCGGTGGAGAACCGCTCACCACGACCTGAGTCACTGCAGCACAGCAGAGCACACCAGGGGACAAAAAATTAGGCGCAATTCGTTCGTTTTAGGCTGACCATTACAGAGCCACCATCTCCATCGCAACCTGTTTGTAGAGATAAAAACGAACGAAAAAGAGAAGCTGCCACATTTATTTTTATATTTTTGAGGAAACGAAAACAATACAGAAATTTGGAAACAAGAAACTTAAAACAGATATTTTCGGAGTTTAACACGGTGCGGACAGAGAGGGATGCATATGCTCCTCGCCGAACCAAGAGAACCTTTAATCATGGAAAATCTCAAATATCTAAACGAATCAACAAACTCGCTTTCCCAATCAAATAAGGTTTAATCCCATTAACTCAATTTTAAAAATATATTAGTTACATTGGCAGGCAGTATTAAAAGTAAAATGAACAACTCTCCACACATCTAGCAAAAGGACATGAACTAAAAGTTGATTAATTGATTCTCAACATCACAAAAAAACATTTTGTACACCCATTCAAGTTCCCTCTTGCTATATTTTCTTTAGTGAGTACAACTTTGGTTATTGTTAATAAATCACATTAAGATCTTTATTTTAAGTGCTACTTTTAGTTTTCAAAGACATTTTTTGCAAAAATCTAGTATGACCACTCATAAAGTCCACGTACATAGACTTAACCAAAAACATACCTGAGGAAGTCAGGCGCCAGAGAATCGGTCCCGTTCATCCACGAAACTGAATCTCCATTAAACTTTCCACTAAGTTCAGCCATACACATGCCATTTATCTCTTGTTAAAGTTTCGCCAGAAATTTATATTCAACGGCCAACATCGGAGATAGTAACTTCTCCTGCCGTAGCCTCATGGATTGAGACATGATGGAAGGAACGATGACGCCTATGAAGGCTTATTTAGCGACGAACTCTCCATGAACTCGCAAAGATTTTCGCTGTTTTTTAAGTTCTGTCCTTCGCGGGACGTCGTAGCCAACACAAAGGCTTTTTTTTCACCAATTCCCTATCTCGGCTCAATTAGCAGGGGTACCCAGGAAAGACACATAGGAGTTGCTCTTCAAAATTCCCTTTTCCCTACCGTGTCCAACAAGGTTTTACATCCCACACCGCCCCAATTCTCATTCACTTGGTCGAACTCCCACAAACCAACCACACTGTCGGGTTCGATTTTCAGTCCTCCGTTCTCGAACCTACCAGCTACGACATCCTCGCCATGAGTGGATCGTTGGGTGCAAAGATACTTAAATCATCACATTTATAAAATTGCCAAACTGTTTGAGGGCTTGAGGGCCAGCCATGCGAGAGTGAGTCAAATTCTATTTTTGCCTCGGTTTGGTTTAGGCCCTCTCCAGAGGAACGATCTCGGGCCATCTCCAATACCTTACCCATTTTACACCTAAAATCAATTATAAGTACGTATATACATTTCATGAACATTTGTGCAACACTTTGCACCATACCAAAACGTCTGATACCATAATATTTTTTTCTCTTTCTACTACCTTTCGTTAGTGATTATAAGGCCCGCTGAAATTTAAAATAAATTTTCACCATAAAATTAACCAACAAACTATAATTTATTTTTCACTAAAATTACATTGTTGGAAACTTTTTAAATATGAATACAATAGTTTAATTTATGTAACATATAATTTTACGTTAAAGTTAAGCTCAAATTTCGAGTCGGTCTTAGAATCCCGAACGGAGGTATTATTTCTCCTCTATGGCTGCATATTTAATTTGCATTAACTAAAATTTCATGACATGATAATTAAAACTTCCATCTTTAGGCATAGCACAATTAACAACACTTTAAATCCACAATTATAACTTCGCATTCAAATATAAGCATTCTACTCAAGGATGAGTAGGAACTAAGCTTGGGGATGCTTGATACGTCTCAAACGTATCTATAATTTCTTATGTTCCATGCTACTTTTATGATGATACTCACATGTTTTATACACACTTTATGTCATTATTGTGCATTTTCCGGCACTAACCTATTGACGAGATGCCGAAGAGCCAGTTGCTGTTTTCTGCTGTTTTTGGTTTCATAAATCCTACAAAGGAAATATTCTCGGAATTGGACGAAATCAACGCCCAGGGTCTTATTTTTCCACGAAGCTTCCGTAAGACCGAAGGGGATACTAAGTGGGGCCATGAGGGCCTGCACTCCATAGGGCGCACGACCAGCATAGCCCCGGCACCGTTTGGTGGTGTGGGCTCCTCGTCGCCTCTCTCCGACCCTACCCCTTCCGCCTACTTATAGCCTTCGTCGCGAAACCCCCAGCATCGAGAGCCACGATACGGAAACCTTCCAGAGACGCCGCGCCGCCAATCCCATCTCGGGGATTCAGGAGATCGCTTCCTGCACCGGGGCCGGGAGAGGGAGGAATCATCTCCCGTAGGGACCTCTTCTATCGCCACGTGATCGCTCCGGATTGATGTGAGTAGTTCACCCCCCAGACTATGGGTCCATAGCAAAGAGCTAGATGGTTGTCTTCTCATTGTGCTATCATGTTAGATCTTGTGAGCTGCCTATCATGATCAAGATCATCTATTTGTAATGCTACATGTTGTGTTTGTTGGGATCCTATGAATATGGAATATCATGTCAAGTTGATTATCAATCTATCATATATGTTGTTTATGTTCTTGCATGCTCACAGTAGAGGCTCCGGCCAAGTTGGTAAACAAAATCCAAGAAAAGAAACATTTACCGTTCTGAGAGGATGACATGCTGGACAAAAAGCTCGAAGCTCGACGAGTTAAATGAGTGCTCGTTTGCTCGACTCGTTTGAGCTCGGCTCGTTTTGTTAACGAGCCGAGCTGAGCATCAGTTTTTGCTCGTTAAGGTTAACGAGCTAAACAATCGAGCCGACTATGTTCGTGAGCTACTCGTTAAGATCGGTAACAAGCTAGGCTTCACCAGTTTTTGACTGAGAGTCACTTTAGTTATCTCAAATATTTGGAAGGAAGGAGCCAAGCAAAATAGTGTTCTTTAACCATGCTTGAAACTCCTATATCAGGATCTAAAAACCTATCCTTTCTCTCTTCCTCACCAGGCAATGCACGCATGTTTGTTTTCCATTGCCTCCTTAACGATCCTTAACGAGCTGCTCGCGAGCGCTCGCAAGAACATAACGAGTCGAGCCGAACAATGATTTCAGCTCGTTATTCTTAACGAGCTTAACGATTCGAGCCTTAACGATCACGAGCTTAACGAGCCGAGCCTTAACGATCCGAGCAGCTCGTTAGTCCACCCCTAATTCTAGGACAGTGACAGAAAGTTCTAAGGTTGTGGATGTGCTGCTGCCACTAGGGATAAAACATCAATGCTTTGTCTAAGGATATTTGTGTTGATTACATTACGCACCATACTTAATGCAATTGTCTATTATTTGCAACTTAATACTGGAAGGGGTGCGGATGCTAACCCGAAGGTGGAATTTTTAGGCATAGATGCATGCTGGATAGCGGTCTATGTACTTTGTCGTAATGCCCGATTAAATCTCATAGTCATGGTATATGTATGTGCATTGTTATGTCCTCTATTTGTCAATTGCCCAACCGTATTTGTTCACCCAACATGCTATTTATCTTATGGGAGAGACACCACTAGCGAATCATGCGACCGGGTCCATCTTTTTTTACATCCAAATACAATCTATCAGAACTGTTTTAATGCTCTTCACAAACAAACATCATTTTCCACACCATACGTTTAAATTTTTGTTACAGTGCTTCTGAGATTGACAACCACCACGGTTGCTGGGCTGCTACTTTGGATTGTGTTGTAGCAGTGTTCCACGCTGGCGCCGGAACTTCGGTGTTGCGCCGCACTACACTCCGTCACCAACAACCTTCACGTGTTCTTTGACTTCCTACGGGTTCGATAACCTTGGTTTCACACTGAGGGTTGCTTCTGTACGCATCACACCTTCCTCTTGGGGTTCCCAATGGACGTGCCAAACTGCACGCATCAAGGATTTTTTCTGGCGCCGTTGCCGGGGAGATCAAGACACGCCGCAAGGGGAGTCTCCTCACATCCAATCTATTTACTTTGTTTTTGTCTTGCTTTACTTTATTTTATTTATTGTCTTGTTTGCTTCTCTATATCAAATAAAAAATACAAAAAAAGTAGTTGCTAGTTTTACTTTATTTCTGTCTTATTTACTAGTTCTATATTAAAAACACAAAAAAAATTAGTTACTTGTATTTATTTTATTTAGTTTGCTTTATTTACTACCGTTGGTTTGCTATACTCCTGAAAATACTAAGTTGTGTGACTTTACTAGCACAAATAATAATGATTTCCTATGCACACCTATTGCTCCACCTCCTACTACAGCAGAATTCTTTGAAATTAAACCTGCTTTACTAAATCTTGTTATGAGAGAGCAATTTTCCGGTGTTAGTTCTGATGATGCTGCTGCCCATCTTAATAATTTTGTTGAACTTTGTGAAATGCAAAAGTATAAGGATGTAGATGGTGATATTATAAAACTGAAATTGTTTCCTTTCTCATCAAGAGGAAGAGCTAAAGATTGGTTGCTATCTTTGCCTAAGAATAGTATTGATTCATGGACTAAATGTAAAAATGCTTTTATTGGTAGATATTATCCTCCCGCTAAAATTATATCTTTGAGAAGTAGCATAATGAATTTTAAGCAATTGGATAATGAGCATGTTGCCCAAATGGGAAATAATGAAATCTTTGGTAAAGAATTGCCCAACCCATGGACTAACTACTTCTGGATGATCATCCAAACCTTTTATGTAGGACTGAATTTTTCTTCGCACCTGGATTCAGCTGCTGGAGGTACTTTATGTCCATCACTTTGGGGCGGCAACAAAGCTTCTTGATAATATGATGATCAACTACTCCGAATGGCACACGAAAAGGGCTCCACAAGGTAAGAAGGTAAATTCTCGTTGAAGAACCTCCTCCTGGAGTGATAAGATCGATGGGGATTAATATGTCTATGCTTGTGAATGATATTCCCATGTTGATCCTAATAATGTTCCTTTAGCTTCATTGGTTGCTCAAGAAGAATGTTGATGTGAACTTCATTAAAAGTAATAATTTCAACAACAATGCTTATAGGAATAATTCGGGAACAACTATAGGCCCTATCCTTCTAATAATGGTAATGGTTATGGTAATTCTGTGATAATTCTTACAACAATAATAATAGTGTACCCTCCTTCCTATCTTGGAAGCCATGCTTAAAGAATTCATTAGTACACAAACTTTAACAAATCTGTTGAAGAAAAGCTTAATAAAATTGATATTCTTGCTTTTAAGGTTGATAGTCTTCACGTCGATGTTGACTTTTTAAAAATTGAAAGTTATGCCTTTAATGAAGATAAGATATTGAAATATTTGCTGACAAAGAAATGCCATCCAAGTTCGAATTAATGAAAATATTAGATTGATGGCTGAAATTGCACAAGTTAGGAAGGGAAAGAGAAGAAAAACTTGCTAAAGAGAGTAATGTAGCTAAAGTTTGGACTATTACCACCACTAGTAATGTTGATACTTCACATGTTGCTAAACCTCCTACTATCAATGATAAAATAATCGTGTTGGCAATGTTTCTACCCTAGTGCAAAGCATACAAAATTGCCTGAAACTGATAAAACTGCTGAAATTTTTCAAAATATTGGTGAAAGTGATTCCATTGCTGTAGAACATAATGGTTTGGATTTTGATGATTGTCATATTACTCAAGTTATAAAGTTCTTACAAAAACTTGCTAGAAGTCCCAATGCTAGTGCTATAAATTTAGCCTTTACAAAACATATTACAAATGCTCTCATAAAAGCTAGAAAAGAGAAACTAAAACTTGAAACTTCTATTCCTAGGAAGTTAGAAGATGGTTGGGAGCCCATCATTAAGATGAGGGTCAATGATTTTGATTGTAATGCTTTATGTGATCTTGGTTCAAGTATTTCTGTTATGCCTAAGAAAATCTATGATATGCTTGACTTGCCACCATTGAAAAATTGTTATTTGGATGTTAGTCTTGCCGATAATGCTATAAAGAAACCTTTGAGGATTGATAATGTTCGTATTATGGTTAATAATACTTGTCCCCTTTGATTTTGTTGTCTGGGATATTGAATGAAATGCATCTTGTCCCATTATATTGGGAAGACCTTTTCTTCGAACCGTTGGTGCTACTATTGATATGAAGGAAGGTAATATTAAGTATCAATTTCCTCTCAAGAAAGGTATGGAACACTTCCCTAGAAAGAGAATGAAGTACCCTTTTGATTCTATTATGAGAACAAATTATGATGTTGACACTTCGTCTCTTGATAATACTTGATACACACTTTCTGCGCCTAGCTGAAAGGTGCTAAAGAAAAAGCGCTGGAGACAACCCAGTCATTTTACTGCATGTAAAGATTTCTTTGTTTTATATTTGAGTCTTGAAGTTGTTACTACTGTAGCAACCTATCCTTATCTTTATTTTATTGCATTGTTGTGCCAAGTAAAATCTTGATAGTAATGTTGATACTAGATTTGGATTACTCGCGCAGAAATGGTATTTCTTAACACACGAAATTTAGCATCCCCCGTGTGTAGGTAACTCAGAATTTCGCCAATTTACGTGCGTGATCCCAGATATGTACGCAACTTTCATTCAATTTTGGCATTTTTCCATTCGAGCAAGTTAAGTGCCCTTAAAATTATTTTACGGATTGTTCTTGCTTTTGACAAACATTCTGCCTTTTATTTCAGACACTGCTTTTGCTATGTTTGATGGATTTCTTTGTTCCATTAACTTTCGGAAGCTTTGTGCAATGTCCAGAAGTCAGAATGATTATGTCACCTCCAATAGTATGAATTTTCAATTATGCACTAACCCTCTATGAGTTTGCTTTGAGTTTGGTGTGGAGGAAGTTTTCAAGGGTCAAGAGAGGAGGATGATACAATATGATCAAGAAGAGTGAAAGCTCTAAGCTTGCCCCCGTGGTTCATCCCCGCATATTTCAAGAAGACTCAAGCATCTGTTGGGGATGCCCAAGGCATCCACTTCTTCATCGACAACTTATCGGGCCACCTCTAGTGAAACTATATTTTTATCCAGTGGTCACACCTTATGTACTTTACTTGGAGCGTTTGTTTGCTTTTGTTTTTGTTTTTGTTTGAATAAACTCGGATCCTAGCATTCTTTATATGGGAGAGAGACACGCTCCGCTGTTGCATATGAACACATGTGTTCTTAGCTTTATTCTTTATGTTCATGGCGAAGGTTGAAATGCGGCTTCGCTCATTGTTATATGGTTGGAAACGGAAATGCTTCATGTGGTAATTGGTATAATGTCTTGAATAAATTGATACTTGCAATTGTTGTGCTCATATAGATCATGTTTAAGCTCTTGCATCATGTACTTTGCACCTATTAATGAAGAACTACATAGAGCTTGTTAAAATTTGGTTTGCATGATTGGTCTCTCCGAGTCTAGATATTTTCTCCGTTAAGGTGTTCGAACAACAAGGAGACGATGTAAAATCTTATAATGCTTGCAATATGTTCTTATGTAAGTTTTGCTGTACCGATTTATACTTGAGTTTGCTTCAAACAACCTTGCTAGCCTAAGCCTTGTATTGAGAGGGATTACTTCTCAAATCCTCGAGCCAAAAACTATGCCATTTGTGGGCCCACTCATACCTACCTACCTGCATGGTATTTCTCCTCGCCATTCCAAAGTACATTACTTTGAGTGCTACCTTTAAAATTTATATCCTCTACCTTTGCAATATAGCTCATGGGAAAATAGCTTTAAAACTATTGTGGTATTGAATATGTTGCTATGTATCTTATTTCTTATAAGTTGCTTGTTGAGCGATAACCATGTTTCTGGGGACGCCATCAACTATTATACCTTTGTTGAATATCATGTGAGTTACTATGCATGTTCGTCTTGTCTGAAGTAAGTGCGATTTTCATGATCAAATGGTTTGACTTATGCATATTGTTAGAGAAGAATATTGGGCCGCTAACTAAAGCCATGAATCATGGTAGAAGTTTTGGACACTAATCCTCAATCTCTTATGAGAATATTATATGTTGTTGAATGCTAAGCATTGAAAGAGGAGTCCATTATCTGGTTTCTATGTTGTCTCGTGATACGTCCCAAACGTATGTATAATTTCTTATGTTCTATGCTACTTTTATGATGATACTCACATGTTTTATACACATTACATGTCATTATTATGCATTTTCTGGCGCACTAACCTATTGACGAGATGCTGAAGAGCCAGTTGTTGTTTTCTGCTGTTTTTGGTTTCAAAAATCCTACAAAGGAAATATTCTCGGAATTGGACGAAATCAACGCCAGGGCCTATTTTTCCACTAAGCTTCCGAAGACCTAGAGGAGATACGTAAAGGCCACGAGTGGCGACACACCAGCATGGGCGCGGCCTGTGTCCCCGGCCGCGCGGCCCTAGTGTATGGGCCCTCGGGTGACGCCCCTTGACCTCGCCCTTCGCCACTTAAATCCTTCATCGGGAAACCCCCAAGATCAAGAGACACGATACGGAAAACTCCATGAGACGCCGCGCCGCCAATCCCATCTCGGGGATTCAGGAGATCGCCTCCCCGCACCGGGCCGTGAGGGGAAATCATCTCCGAGGTCTCTCTATCGCCATGATCGACTCCGATCGATGTGGAGTAGTCCACCCTCGGGATCATGGGTCCACAGCGTAGCTAGATGGTTGTCTTCCTCATTGTGCTATCATGTTAGATCTTGTGGAGCTGCCTATCATGATCAAGATCATCTATTTGTAATGCTACATGTTGTGTTTGTTGAGATCCGATGAATATGAATACCATGTCAAGTTGATTATCAATCTATCATATATGTTGTTTATGTTCTTGCATGCTCTCCGTTGCTAGTGGAGGCTCTGGCCAAGTTGATACTTGTGACCCCAAGAGGGAGTATTTATGCTCGATAGTGGGTTCATGCCTCCATTAAATCTGGGACAGTGACAAAAAGTTCTAAGGTTGTATGTCATGCTGAAGAGGGATAAAACATCGATGCGTTGTCTAAGGATATTTTGCTGATTACATTACGCACCATACTTAATGAATTGTCTGTTGTTTACAACTTAATACCGGAGGGGGTTGGATGATAACCTCAAGGTGGACTTTTTAGGCATAGATGGACGATAGCGGTCTATGTACTTTGGCGTAATGCCCTGATTAAAATCATAGTACTCATCATGATATATGTATGTGCATTGTTATACCTTCTTTATTTGTCAATTGCCCAACCGTAATTTGTTCACCCAACATCCTTTTATCTATGGGAGAGACACCACTAGTGAACCGTGGACCCCGGTCCATTCTTTACATCTGAAATACAATCTACTGCAATTGTTCTTTACTGTTCTTCGCAAACAATCATCATCATCCACACTATACATCTAATCCTTTGTTTACAACAAGCCGGTGAGATTGACAACCTCACTGTTACGTTGGAGCAAAGTACTTTGATTGTGTTGTGCAGTTTCCACGTTGTTTCACCGGTGTTGCGCCGCACTACACTCCGCCACTCAACAACCTTCATGTGCTCCTTGACTCCTAATCGTTCGATAACCTTGCTCTCTTACTGAGGGAAACTTGCCGCCGTGCGCATCACACCTTCCTTGGGTTTCTGTCCTGACGTGTCAACTACACGCTAGCAAGTACTTCGGCGCCGTTGCTGGGAGATCAAGACACGTTGCAAGGGGAGTCTCCCACATCCAATCTCTTTATTTTGTTTTTGTCTTGCTTTATTTTATTTTATTTTCTTTTGTTTGCTTTCTTATATAAAAAACACAAAAAAATTAGTTGCTAGTTTTACTTTATTTAATGTCTTGCTCTCTATACCAAAAACACAAAAAAATTAGTTACTTGCATTTACTTTATTTAGTTTGCTTTATTTACTACTGCTAAAATGAGTAATCCTGAAGTTGAAGTTCGTTCCTTTAAGCAACAAGGGGGAGAAAGTTTTAAAGATGCTTGGTATAGAATTAGCAATGCTCATCATAGGTGCATTAAGAAACACTCCACTATTATACTACTTAGGAACTTTTATGTTGGTATCTCTAGCTGGAATAGGTATGTTCTTGATACTCTCGCGGGAGGTTCCTAGGCACTCCTGCCTTAGAAGCTAGTTGCATTATTGAGAGTCTAGTTGGAATACCACCTGTTAATGAAGCTAAAATTGAAATCTCTCTTGAAGATGTCATGAAAAAGTTGGAGGTCATAGAGAAAGATCTTCCAAGTATTGAGACTAAATTGGGAATATTACTTAATAGCACTGATAAACTTGATAAATCTCTAGGTGGAATTAATGAGAGAATTGTTGTTTTAGAAACTTGTGCTACTCATGATAATCGAACCCATAGGATTAGTGAACTTGAAGAAGCTATGGGAACCTTGGGTTCAACTTTTTCTTCTCTTAAGTTTAAGGAGAAAGCTTATGTGGGAAAAGAGCAAAAGTTCATGTATGCCTCTAAGGTGCCTAAACCAAGCAAGTGGGAGACTGTTGGAGATATGCCCAAGAGGCAATAATACAAGTGGTTATTATATATCTTTATGTTTATGATAAATGTTTATATACCATGCTATAATTGTATTAACCGAAACATTGATACATGTGTGATATGTAGACAAACAAGAAGTCCCTAGTATGCCTCTTTAACTAGCTTGTTGATTAATAGATGATTAGTTTCATAATCATGAACATTGGATGTTATTAATAACAAGGTTATATCATTGTATGAATGATGTAATGAACACACCCAATTAAGCGTAGCATAAGATCACGTCATTAAGTTATTTGCTATAAGCTTTCAATACATAGTTACCTAGTCCTTATGACCATGAGATCATGTAAATCACTTATACCGGAGATACTTTGATTACATCAAACGCCACCGCGTAAAATGGGTGGTTATAAAGGTGGGATTAAGTATCCTGAACTATGAGTTGAGGCATATGGATCAACATTGGGATTTGTCCATCCCGACTGATAGATATACTCTGGGCCCTCTTGGTGGAATGTCGTTTAATGTCTTGCAAGCATATGAATAAGTTCATAAGAGACCACATACCACGGACGAGTAAAGAGTACTTGTCAGAGACGAGGTTGAACAAGGTATAGTGTGATACCGATGATCAAACCCTGACAAGTAAAATATCGCGTGACAAAGGGAATTGGTATCGTATGTGAATGGTTCATTCGATCACTAAAGTCATCGTTGAATATGTGGGAGCCATTATGGATCTCCACATCCCGCTATTGGTTATTGGCCGGAGGGAGTACTCAACCATGTCCGCATAGTTCGCGAACCGTAGGGTGACACACTAAAGTTGATGTTGAAATGGTAGAACTTGGAATATGGAATGGAGTTCGAATATTTGTTCCTGAGTCCCGGATGTGATCCCGGACATCACGAGGAGTCCCGGAATGGTCCGGAGAATAAGATTCATATATGGGATGTCATTTTATGTGAATAAAATGATGCGGAAGGTTCTATGGAAGGTTCTAGAAGGTTCTAGAAAAGTCCGGAAGAAACCACCATGGCCGGCCAGAGACTCCACCTCCATGGCCGGCCAACCCTAGTGGGGGAGGAGTCCCAAGTGGACTCCCCCTTAGGGGGCCGGCCACCCCCCCTATGGAAGGTGGAATTCCCACCTCTAGTGGGAATCCTAGCTTGGGAAGGTTTCCCACCATATGGAAGGTTTTGGGTTCGGGTCTTATTCGAAGACTTGTAGTCCAACACTTGGGCTTCCACCTATATATAGAGGGGGGGAGGGGGCCGGACACACCAAAGCCACAAGCTTGGCCGCCCCAGTGGCCGGCCACCCCCTCTCCCCAAACCCTAGCGCCCCGCTCCCTCCACCATATCCCGCACGCTTTAGCGAAGCTCCGCCGATTTCTCCATCGCCACCGACACCACGCCGTCGGGCTGTTGGATTCAAGAGGAGCTACTACTTCCGCTGCCCGGTCGGAACGGGGGAGGTGACGTCGCCTCATCAACAACCGAACGGTGACCGAGTACTTCCGAGGTGCCGCCGTTCGTGGCGCCCCTCTAACCGATCGTGATCAAGATCTTCTACGCGCTTGCAAGCGGCAAGTGAACGTCTACCGCAACAACAAGAGCCTCCTCTTGTAGGCTTTGGAATCTCTTCAAGGGTGAGTCTCGACAATCCCCTCGTTGTTACCGTCTTCTAGATGCATCTTGGATTGCGTGTTCGCCGTAGGAAAATTTTTGTTTTCTATGCTACGTTATCCTACAGTGGTATCAAAGCCGTGTCTATGCATAGATGGTTGCACGAGTAGAACACAATGGTTTAGGCGTTAGACTTTGGTTTATCTTTAGTTTGAGTACTTTGTATCTTTGTGGCATAGTGGGATGAAGCGGCTCTGGTCACTTTACATGACCGCGTTCATGAGATTTGCTCCACG